>CAMZMU010000069.1:38374393-38595522 GCA_947311845.1 Poa pratensis
ACTATCCTCAAGCACTCAATTTGTGCTAAGGAAAAGGAGAGAGTTGAGACGAGACCATTGGGAAACAGTCCCCTGTTCCTCTGGCAGACCCATACAGACATTCATCCGCTAAGACCTGCCGGAATCAGGTTCCTATAACTTAGCCAAGGCAGAGCCATAATACCAAGTGGCTGCACTGGAAGCTTCTTCACTTAGACAAAACATTGGTCCCTTTAATACCCTGGGTGGCAACCACAAGTGACCATCCCTCAGAGGTCACCCCTAAGAGATGACACTCAACCTTTCCATCATCTTTTCATAACCAAGTCCACCCAGGTGATAAATTACTTAGTAGAATTAAGCTTTAAAGAAAGCACATTTGCATAGCATCAAATATTCTACCAAGTTATCAAAGGTTCTAGACACAACTAGTGTAAAGGTATGGTGGGTTGAGCATATAGCAATAATACTATCCAACACATGCATATAAAGAACTACACTAAGTAATGCATATAAAAATACTTAGGAAATTTATGGGGGTGTGCCACTTGCCTTGGCAACAGGGGGTGTAGTAGTAGCAGTTGCAACCACCTTCGCATCTCTCCGAAATTTCTAGCACATCAAACAAACCACAAATAAACATACAATCATAAATGCAACACTTAGAAAAATATGACATGCATGGAATGCAAAATGATACACAGAATTATGATGAGAAAGACATACAAAACAAATTAAGGAAAATGACATAAAATAACTTAATCCCATTGGCTAAGGCAAGGTCAAGTTAAGCCAAATAAACACAATAAAATAACAACTTGAAGAGTTGTAAGGCTACTCCAAGTCTTCACAAGTTTGGTCTTCAATTAATCTTCAACTCCTTTGTAGCTTCATTGATCTTTTATGGTCTTCAAATTAATACTCTAGGAACTTAGTCTTAAACACCAAGGACTTGGTCTATGTCCAAAGTGAGACAAAACAGAAAGAAAGAAGATAGTAGTTGGTCTTCCAAGAATCTTCTCCTTGCTTCCTTATAGCTTTCCTTGATGTGATAACTTCATTGCAACTTATAGACTTGATGATTCTGAAGACTTGATGATGTTGACAGAAGGTGGATCTTGAATATAACTTAGCCACCATGGAGTTTAAGAAAAGAAGGAAGAAAGAGAGAAAGGAAAGAAAGACTTAGAAAAAGGTAGGATGGTTGGTCTTCATGAATTTCCTCTTGATTTCTTCTAAGTACTTTCTTCTTGGAGATGCTTCTGGAGTCTTGTTTTCGTGCTAAATCCTTCTTTGTTTACCACTAATTTCTAACTTAGTGGTTTTTGACTAGGAGAGTCAAAAGACCCAACATGCATCCTCAAATATTTCTAAGGAGGAAGTCATGTGAAAGTATAAAATAATACTAAGGACTTAATTATGCATGCCATGCTTATGTAAATGCTCCTAGGAAATGCAAGCAAACAAGATGGTCCAAAAATGACTAAGGACCAATGTCACAACATAAGATTCGAAATTTCCGCTAAGGGAAATAAAGGTTAAGACAATAAGTAAAAAATAAACCTAAGGAAAAGTGAACCAAAAAGAGGTGCTAGATTTTTGCTAAGGAAAAGTATTGTCAAAATACTTGTCAAATATTTTCTAAGGAAGAAATAGTTTTGTTTGAGAGACAAAATATTTCTAAGTACTTGTTGTCAACTAATGTCATCAAAATATGATTAAGTCATTTATCAGTCGAAAATAAGAAGAATTTTTTTAAATAAATTTTTGATTATTAAAATAACACCTAAAAAACATTTAATCAAAAATCATTAAAAATAATTTTACAAAAATACTAGAGTATTCCTACGGCCAATACTTAGGCATACAAAATTATAGCAAAAGAGTTTGCTCAAAAATCAAATTTTAAACTCAATTTATAGTCAAAATACTAATTAAACATTTTTTAAAATTAACTAATTTAATTTCGACAAAACCTCAAAATAAGTATACCAAAAGTTTCTACAAGTCATAAGCTTTCCAAAAATATCTTTTTCATAAGATTTGGATAAACGAGTAAAAATTAATAATGAATCTAATTTGCAGGGACCTATTCGTGATACGCAGGGGCTAAACGGTGAAGAAAACTGAAAAAGATCCTCGCGCTGGAGTCCCTGGGCGACGTGTCGTCTTCCGATTGGAGCGGTCTTCTTCGCGGGCAGATGCGGCGCGGGCGCGGACGGACGCGGACGTGGGCTTCGCGGACGGCGACGTGGGGCTCCCTGATTCGTCCGTACCGGTTCGGGATGGATCTAATCCTAGGCGTTGATGTTTGATCGGACGGCTCGGATCTAGGGTTTGTACCTTGGCGGCGCGGCTGCCGGAAAATGTCGAGGACGGCGGCCGGCGGCTCGGGCGTCGATGGTGACGAGGCTCCGGAGGTGCAGGGGCTCGGGGAATACTACCACGGTGTGCGGCCCGGAGAGGCGAAGACGATCATGGCGACGTCGTCATGGATCGCTTCCTGCAACGGCGACGCGGAGTGGATGGAGCTCGTCGAATCGGCGGCGAGATCCAGTCGAGCTCGTTCTCGATGATATGCTGCGAAACAAAATCGAGGGAGGCATGAGGAGGTGCGCCTGGACAAGGAACAAAGAAAGGGCCAAAAAGGGGCGGCGCTTGCTTGCTAACTTCACCGGAATCGAAGAAGAACGGCGGCGGCTGTGGCGGACTCTGACGAGTTATTTCTCCGGCCTGGCGGCGCATTAGGGGTTAGGGTTTGGGGCAAACGGAGGAGGAGATCGAGGCGCAGTTTTTATAGTCGGGGGTTGCGTGCAGGAGGGGTCACGGAAGGCGGCGGCGCGCTCACGTCTCCGAGCAGGAGTCTAGCTCGCGTACGTGTGCTGAGGATGATCCTGACACGCGGGGCCCGCTGTCAGCGACGGGAGAGGAGAGCGGGCTGGTGGGCTGAGTCTGCGCGCGCGCGGGCAGCGGATAGGGAGTGGGCTGCTGGGCCTGCGTGGTGCGCCTGCGAGCGGGGTTAGAGAGGGAGGAGATGGGCCTGGCCCAAAGGCTCGGGTTCCCCCCCTTTTTTTTTCCCTTTTCCTTTTTCTGAAAACAACATTTGCTCTAGTTTTCAAACTATAAAACCAAACACTTCAAACCAACTTCGATAGTTTTGAAAAGTTAAACCCTTTGTTTTAAAATCTTCAAAATGATTTTTCCAAACATTTTACTAATCAAATTTTGAATATAGTTTACATACGAAACTTTGACACTTATGTCAAAAATCAAAATAGTATTTTTAAATGGAAACTTTTGAACTTAATTTTAAAACCAAATCACACTATGAGTAATATATATCAAATCAGTCAAGTAAATAATTTTTGCTACCACATAATTTTTGACATTGGAACTTTAATAACAAAACAATTGTGGCTTATTTAAAATGCCACACTTAGCACTATTTGACCAATACTAAAACTAATATTTTTAGGTAGAATAAAATATTCAATCAAGCACACAAATTAAAATTTAAAAGGTTTGGCAATATACCAAAATAAAAAATATTATATTGGGCATTATTAAAGCCCAAACATAAAATTCTATTCAAATAGATCTTTCAAGTGGGAATAATATTCTCACTTTTGAAATTTCAAATGCAAGCAAACTAAATGATGATGAATGCATGCATGATTTTTCTTTTCAAAGCAAAATACATAGTAGTTTTCAAAAGTTTTAAATTTTTCTGATTTTTCAACTTTTTGAAAAAACTTGTAATGTTACAACAACTATCAAGCCAGTCCTCTCTCGTTCTCCTTGTGTCAACCAGAATTCTGTATGCCGATCTGACGGAGAAAACACCAGTTTTTTCAAAGTGCCAAGCCCAGAAATCTCCCTGATGTCTCGTACTCAAAGGTATTCCTCAGATTATGTCAACGTCCATTGGGAGGAAGAATTCCTCTAGCTGCTCCAGCTTCCAAGTAACCGTCATCACATCAATGTAGTTGCTAACCAAACGTGGTGCACCTTCCTTTCGTGGGGCGACAGGGAGTCGGCGCTCGTCTCGGGGTAGCCAGCTATGTGACCATGCGTCTGTAGTCTTTCCATCCCCAATCCTCCTGATCAAGCCGAGCTGCATCGCGTCCCGTCCCTCCAGGATAGCTCGCCACACCTGAGATGGGTGAGAACCGAGCTCAGCCCCAAGTAGATCAGTAGCTGGGAAATAAACTGCTTTCAATATTCGTGTGCTCAACATTGTCGGTTCTTGCAAGATACGCCAAGCTTGGCGGGCTAGCAGAGCCAAGTTGAACAACTCAATGTCCCGGAATCCCAGACCTCCAGCATATTTTGGCTGTATGATTTGATCCCATGATACCCAACAGGCCTTCTGCTGACCATCCTTGCACCCCCACCAGAACTTTCGTAGCATGGCATTGATGTGCTCGCAAAGTCCCTTTGGTAGTTTGAAACATGACATAGAAAATGTAGGTACTGCTTGGGCAACTGATTTGCTCAAAATTTCTTTCCCTCCCACCGAGAGCAATTGCTCCATCCAACCTAGCACTTTCTTCCACACCCTGTCTTTTAGGTACTTAAAAGCCCCACTCTTGGATTGACCCACATCGGACGACATCCCAAGATACTTCTCATTGAGGGTTTCCCGCTGCACCATGAGCTCGGTTTTGATCCCCTCCCTAATCACTTCTGGACACCCCTTACTAAAAAAGATAGAGGACTTGTCCATATTTATTTGCTGCCCCGAAGCATTGCAGTACTTCGTCAACACATTCTTCACCTCCGTAGCTCCCCTCGCACTTGCTTCGAAAAACAGCAGGCTATCATCTGCAAAGAGGAGGTGGTTCACTGCCGGAGCTGTGCTTGCCACCCTAATTCCATTGAGCGCTGATGATTGAACTTGAGATTTTAAAAGGCACGAAAGGCCCTCTGCTGCCAACAAAAACAAATACGGTGAGATGGGGTCTCCTTGGCGGATGCCTCTGGAAGGTCGAAACTCCTCTTGCGGTACTCCATTAAACAACACCGAAAAGGAAACTGTAGACACTAGTCGCATCACCAGTGCCACCCAAGCTCTACTGAAACCCAACTTCAGCATAATGGCCTCCAAATATCGCCACTCCTCACGGTCATAAGCCTTACGCATGTCCAGCTTCAGAGCACAACAGCGATGTTTCTTTGCCTTAGTGTGCTTCATGAAATGTAGACACTCATATGCCGTGATGATATTATCCGTAATCAGCCTACCAGGTACAAAGGCTGACTGCTCCTCCGAAATGATCTCCGGTAAGATGGCTTTCAATCTGTTGGCCACCACCTTTGATGCTATTTTGTAGATCACGTTACATAAACTGATGGGGCGGAACTGCCCCAACTCTTTTGGGCTAGCCACTTTAGGAATCAGAACAATGAAGGTCTTGTTGATGCTCCCTTGATTGTCCTATCCCTTGAGTATCCGGAGGACCGCTGCCGTCACCTCCGTCCCACACAACTCCCAGTTGCGTTGGAAGAATTGCGCTGGAAAACCATCTGGTCCCGGTGCCTTCGTAGGGTACATTTCGAAGAGAGCTTTCTTGACCTCCGCCTCGATGAACGGAGCATCCAGCTGGAGATTCATCTCCAAACAAACCTTAATAGGTACACAAACCAGCACCTCATCCATGCCTGACACACCTTCAGACGTGTATAGCTGCTGGTAGAAAATATTTGCAACACTGCCCATCTCGCTCTCGTTTGACGTGACAGTACCATCAGGCTTTATCAATTCAGTCATCCGATTCTTCTTCTTGCACTGACTTGCTCTCATATGAAAAAAAGGGTGTTCTTATCTCCTTCGGAGAGCCATTGGACACGAGACCGCTGCCTCCACATGATCTCCTCCCGGTGAAGACTTCTGCAAGGCGTTCTACCACCTTTAGCTCGGCATAGAACGGCTCCACTCTCTCAGGTTGGCTACGAAGTGCAGCCAGCTCATTTTGCAGAGTTCGGATCTGAAGTCTCACACTACCAAAAGTATCTCTCCCAATCCGCTAAGCTTGCCGAAACATCATTCAACTTTTGTTTCAGCTCTTGCGTATTCTGGCTCCGGCTAGCCGAGCTCCACGTCTCGGCCAGTTTGTCCGAGAAATCGTCATGAGTTTCCCACATGACCTCGTATCTAAACAAGCGATGCCCCCTAGTCTGCTGTTGTGAACGAGGAGTGCGTCTCAGCAGTATCGGCAGATGATCCAATGTAGCATATCCCGGCAGGTGTTGCACCTCTGCCTCAGGGTACCGTGTACACCAGGTCGGGGAAGCTAGTGCACGGTCCAGACGTACACAGCAGTAGCTACCACCCACCACCTTCTTCTCGAAAGTCCAGGGCACACCTCTGAACCCCAGGTCACATAGCCCGCACACGTCAACCATATCTCTGAAGCCTGCAATCTGACTCCAGCTCCGTTCGTTTACGCCTTCATGTTCTTCGCGATGGAGGACTTCGTTGAAGTCTCCAATGCAAAGCCAAGGAAGATCGTTAGACGACCGTATGTATTTGAGCATATCCCACGTCTTGTGGTGCTCATGAACTTGGGCCGCACCGTACACAACCGTGAGGCGCCAAGGATCCAATCCCTCCTCCGTTACAATTGTATCGAGGTGGTACTGGGAATAAGGTAACACTTCAACCTTTATTGAATTATTCCAAAACAAAGCGATGCCGCCGCTGCGGCCCGAACTACTAACAGCAAAAGAATTATCAAAACCCAAGCTCTACTGTAGACACTAGTCGCATCACCAGTGCCACCCAAGCTCTACTGAAACCCAACTTCAGCATAATGGCCTCCAAATATCGCCACTCCTCACGGTCATAAGCCTTACGCATGTCCAGCTTCAGAGCACAACAGCGATGTTTCTTTGCCTTAGTGTGCTTCATGAAATGTAGACACTCATATGCCGTGATGATATTATCCGTAATCAGCCTACCAGGTACAAAGGCTGACTGCTCCTCCGAAATGATCTCCGGTAAGATGGCTTTCAATCTGTTGGCCACCACCTTTGATGCTATTTTGTAGATCACGTTACATAAACTGATGGGGCGGAACTGCCCCAACTCTTTTGGGCTAGCCACTTTAGGAATCAGAACAATGAAGGTCTTGTTGATGCTCCCTTGATTGTCCTATCCCTTGAGTATCCGGAGGACCGCTGCCGTCACCTCCGCCCCACACAACTCCCAGTTGCGTTGGAAGAATTGCGCTGGAAAACCATCTGGTCCCGGTGCCTTCGTAGGGTACATTTCGAAGAGAGCTTTCTTGACCTCCGCCTCGATGAACGGAGCATCCAGCTGGAGATTCATCTCCGAACAAACCTTAATAGGTACACAAACCAGCACCTCATCCATGCCTGACACACCTTCAGACGTGTATAGCTGCTGGTAGAAAATATTTGCAACACTGCCCATCTCGCTCTCGTTTGACGTGACAGTACCATCAGGCTTTGTCAATTCAGTCATCCGATTCTTCTTCTTGCGCTGACTTGCTCTCATATGAAAAAAAGGGTGTTCTTATCTCCTTCGGAGAGCCATTGGACACGAGACCGCTGCCTCCACATGATCTCCTCCCGGTGAAGACTTCTGCAAGGCGTTCTACCACCTTTAGCTCGGCATAGAACGGCTCCACTCTCTCAGGTTGGCTACGAAGTGCAGCCAGCTCATTTTGCAGAGTTCGGATCTGAAGTCTCACACTACCAAAAGTATCTCTCCCCCAATCCGCTAAGCTTGCCGAAACATCATTCAACTTTTGTTTCAGCTCTTGCGTATTCTGGCTCCGGCTAGCCGAGCTCCACGTCTCGGCCAGTTTGTCCGAGAAATCGTCATGAGTTTCCCACATGACCTCGTATCTAAACAAGCGATGCCCCCTAGTCTGCTGTTGTGAACGAGGAGTGCGTCTCAGCAGTATCGGCAGATGATCCAATGTAGCATATCCCGGCAGGTGTTGCACCTCTGCCTCAGGGTACCGTGTACACCAGGTCGGGGAAGCTAGTGCACGGTCCAGACGTACACAGCAGTAGCTACCACCCACCACCTTCTTCTCGAAAGTCCAGGGCACACCTCTGAACCCCAGGTCACATAGCCCGCACACGTCAACCATATCTCTGAAGCCTGCAATCTGACTCCAGCTCCGTTCGTTTACGCCTTCATGTTCTTCGCGATGGAGGACTTCGTTGAAGTCTCCGATGCAAAGCCAAGGAAGATCGTTAGACGACCGTATGTATTTGAGCATATCCCACGTCTTGTGGTGCTCATGAACTTGGGCCGCACCGTACACAACCGTGAGGCGCCAAGGATCCAATCCCTCCTCCGTTACAATTGTATCGAGGTGGTACTGGGAATAAGGTAACACTTCAACCTTTATTGAATTATTCCAAAACAAAGCGATGCCGCCGCTGCGGCCCGAACTACTAACAGCAAAAGAATTATCAAAACCCAAAGAGCGAGAAAGAGACTCCACCCGTACTTTGTGTAGCTGGGTTTCCACCACACATAACAAGGATGGGGCATGCTTCTCCTCCAACAGACGGAGATCCCTGACTGTCGCAGCGCTGCCAAGGCTACGACAGTTTAAACTCAGAACACTCATTGGGACGGGCGGCCCTCCGCACCGGAGGCCGCCGAACCAGTCACGGTCTTATTCTTCTTCGAAGTTGTATGTTTCTTTGGGCGCTTCACCTCCCTAGCCGAGGGTGGTGGCGGTGGGATGCCAACAGGAGCAGCATAGCTCTTCTCCGAGTTCTCTTCCGCGAACACTAGCTGCTTCTTCGCCGTCTCGGTCTGCTCCATCTCAATCACCCCCGGCTCCTTCCAGTGCAGCTTCATCGGGGCCACGGTATTACTTGTCTCACTAGTCCCTTTAGCAGGGCTGCACTCTAGCCTGGTCTCCGCAGAAGAACGCTTTCGGTTCTCATTCACAACCAAAGCTCCCCTACCACGCCCACCATCATGGCGGCCACGACCAGCACCTCCACGCCCTGCACGGCCAGCTCCTCTCCCCCTTGGTGCATCTGCACTTGTGGTCTGTCTTTCCCATCCGGTAGTCCGGCTCGCATCAGAACCATGTAGTCTAGCCCGGTTCCACGGTGTATCAGCCAACAGCCATAGCCCATAAGCCACTGCTCCGGGAGCATGCTCTCCCGTACCACATTCCTCTTGTTCATGGCCAAGGAGGCCACAGACAGCACAGAACAGAGGGATCTTCTCATACTTAACCCTCATGATAACTTGCTCTCCTCCTTCTGGTTTGAAAGAAACAAACCTAGTGAGGCTCTTGCGAACGTCCAGCCACACTCCGACACGCACAAAATCACCTCGATCAGATCCTAGATTATTCATATCCACACTGATGACCTCACCAATGCTTGATGACAGCCCCGAGATCAGTGGTTTCTTCCTATAGAGTTCAGGAACATCGTGGATCTGAACCCACACATGGATTCGGTTCAGAGCAACTCCGGCCGTGCTGCAGCTCCCATCATGTTTTTCAATGAGTAAGCCATGGTCCCTAAACAGCCACGGTCCCTACTCTGTGATTCTCTTCCAATCTCCCAAATAGTTTGCTTGCACCGGAAATTTATTATCCTCTAGATCACGGAAGGTCACCTCCTGACGGGGATGTGCCTTTCGGGTCCCCTATTATTGGTATACCTGGTGCAGCCCAGACGAAGGCCCACCTGGCGGCCCAGCAATTACTTCAAGCACAAGTCAAGGACTCCAAGACGTAGTCTACTAGGACTCTTGTAAACCCTATCTGACTCCCTTTATAAAGCCAGGCAGGAGCACTCGCATAGATAGATCTAGATAGAGACGAGATCCACAACTCGCATATACATAGAGACACCACGCCTCACCACCACAATCGCCATTACGGCCACCATGTAACCTCATATATGATCATAATCAGACAAGCAGGAGTATGTCTTTACCTCACGATGAGGGGCCGAGCCTGGGTAAATCATTGTTTGTCAGTCGTCCGATACTACCAGCACGCCATATTCTCTCTATACGAAATCCTAGGTATCTCACCATGGGATTTGCCGTAGCACCCCCACGTCAATTGGCGCCGTCTGTGGGAAAAACGGGTGCTAGATCGCGGTTTCGGCGGCTCCATCATCTTCATCGACAAATCTTCATCGACGAAGACGGCCAGATCACATCTAGCAAAAGCGCAGCGTTCCGCGTGGATACGCCTGCGATCCAATCTGGCGGAAGCATCTCATACAGCAGCCGGCGCGATCCAATCTGACAGCCACTAAACAAGGACGCCCAGCCGAACGAAACGCAGTGGCCTCGCCAGCGGAAGCTGATCGCTCGCGGTGTTTGCAGGTCGCCGAGAGGATCTATCCATCCAAAAAGAGCTAGCTAGCGTCACGTACAAAAAGGACTGTATCCATCCGAGGATCACGGCCTATACACAAGCTGCTCACGCCAGCACTCAAAGATCGATCAGGTGCTATTGATCCGATCCTTACTTTAATGAAATTTAATCTTTACGGTACCACTATTACTGCTTGTACATGCATGCTGGCGAGGAAGCGGCCAGCGGACGGCCGGGTGGCTGACTGCAGTCTGATCACCATCGAAATTGGCACCTTCGACAACGATCTACGTCGTCGACTCCGGCGATTTCAGCTGACGCCACGCGACTTCGCACCCGAACATCACATACGCCAGTGGACGGCCGCAAACGGAGCCTCAGTCGTACAGGATCCGGGCGCCCCGATCGCACATGCATACCTAGCAAGCAAGAGGCGGCGGCCGCCGATCCGATCGATCAAATATGAAGCCAGCTCCATCCAAGTACTGCCCTGGTTTCACGTGGTTTCACGTGGATCAAAGGATCAGCTGAACGAGCGACACACACACGTACGAGCAAAGAAGAAAAAAGAAAAGAAGATCATCAATTTATCATCATGCATGGATTAAGCGGTCGGAGTGCTAATCACATATGTATGCATGCACAAACTCACGTACGAGCAAGGGAAAAAGGAAAAGAGCAAGCAGCTAGCTCTGTCTAGCTCGGTGGCATCAGCGACTCGACAACTCGGGTGCAACAAATTTCACTTCCGAAGTTTCTTCGACCACAACAACAAAGCGTCGACATTGACATCAACCAAACCCCTACTGCGAGCAAACTTCGACTCACTCGACATTATCGATCACACGGCGACAAACAGCGTCGACAGTACCAGCACAGAAAGCCCGCTCCCTGGAAGGGCACCACAAACCCTCGGGGCTGGCGCTTCAACATCAACAACAAAAAGCAACTTCACCGCTGCACCCGACAGGTGATTCGAGTGCCTTTGTCGACTCTATTTCGCCGTCTGCGGACTGCCGCGTCGACACCCTACGCCTTCATCGGCTCTGCCTCCAACACTCGGGGGCTGGCGACACCCGTGACTTCTTCGACTCTGCATCCTCGACTCCACCTCCGATACTCGGGGGCTGGCGCTTCGTCATCAACGGCAAACAACAAAAGTCCACAGATTTCCATCGCTCATGAACAGATAAGTCAGTTTCATATTTTATTTTTTCAATTATAAACCTGCTCTGGTTGCATCCAACACTCGAGGGTTGGCGCTTTTCGACTCCGGTCCGCCGTGTCGACGCTCTCTGCTACACAACTCCGCCGCGTCGACCTCTTCGCCGTACAACTCCGCCGCGTCGACTCCGGTCCGCCGCGTCGACGCTCTCTGCTACACAACTCCGCCGCATCGACTCACATCGCCGTACAACTCCGCTGCGTCGACTCCGGTCCGCCGCGTCGACCTATTTTCCACACAACTCCGCCGCGTCGACTTCGGTCTGCAGCGTCGACCTCTTCGCCACACAACTCCGCCGCGTCGACCTCTTTGCCACACAACTCCGCCGCGTCGACTTCGGTCCGCAGCGTCGACCTCTTCGCCGCTCAATTCCGCCGCGTCGACTCCGGTCCGCCGCGTCGACCTCTTCGCTGCTCAACTCCGCCGCGTCGACCTCTTCGCCGCACAACTCCGCCGCGTCGACTTCGGTCCGCCGCGTCGACCTCTTCGCCGCTCAACTCCGCCGCGTCGACTTCGGTCCGCTGCGTCGACCTCTTCGCTGCTCAACTCCGCCGCGTCGACTCTGGTCCGCCGCGTCGACTTCTTCCGACTAAACACTGCAGGACTTGGCCGCACCCGATGCTCGGGGGCTGCGCCGCACATGTCGCGACAAATTCGCCTTGGCCGCACCCAAACACTCGAGGGCTGCGCTGCGCAGGTTAAAGAAAATACACAAACATCGGACACACCCGAACTCTCGGGGGCTGTGCCGTGCAGGTTATAACAAATTCATCTTGGCCGCACCCGATGCTCGGGGGCTGCGCCGCACAGGTCATAACAAATAATCCAAAGCCGGTCACTCGACCGCCTCGTCGATTTTGAAGGTGAAAATCAAACTAAGGCAAAACTGGTCACTCGACCGCCTCGTCGATTTTGAGCGTGAAAGTCAAACAAAGACAAATTAGTCACTCGACCGTTTCATAGACAAGCACACATAACTGCCTTCGGGAGCGGATCAAAATTTTATTGACTGCTGCAAAAGATTCAAAGCTTTGATATTATACCCAACTGCAAGCAATTAAGCACAATCTCGGGGGCTACTCCCATCGGAGCGCTACCGCGCATCCGATAAAAACTACGATCAAAGACATTAAGTTGCCCAGAACAAGCAGTCGAATCTTACTTGACTCAGATCAAAGCTTGCTCGACTTGGCTGCTTAGCCTTATGCAAATATCGATCACAAATCCCCGAGATTGCGTCCGCCGCAAATATACCTCGGATGATGCACGCATAGTGTAAAGGTAAGACCCGCTGATCCGTCGAGTTGGGCCGGGGCCCGCTTCCAGCAGCGTAAGCCCTGCAACTTTCCATATCAACAGACATGAAGAAAATCCTAGCGAACGCGTTAGGTCGCAAAGTTATGCTGCAGGCCGGTTCAGTAAGACCTCCGCGGCCTGAGTCGGACCTGACCAGCTTGTTCCAGGTTCGAGTCCGGGGACTCGAGCTTGATGTAGTCTAGTAAAGTTTTGCCCAAAAGTGCAGTTAACTGATCCCGATCCTTCGAGCGTACCAGGCCTACTATGCTATAATCTCTAGGCAAAATAAATAAAGCATTGGTCGACGCATGCATGTTCGAGGCAATCTCGACTCCAAAGCAAATCATCAGTCGACGTACTTCCCGACTCCGCAAGCACAATCGAGACAATCTCGACTCAAAATTAAAATGGCAAAATAAACAAAACGTCAGTCGACGAATTACCGACTCAGCAAGCACAATCGAGACAATCTCGACTCAAAAAATACATAGCAAAATGAGCAAAAAAATCAGATGGTGAAATACACCTGCAAATGAGTCCCTGCCCGATTCTTCGAATCGACCAGGCACTCGGGGGCTACTCCTATCGGGAGCGCTGAGCGCGCACCTGACGAACTACCGAGTCAAAAGCACCAGACAACATATCAACAGCGTGAAGACTAAGCCCAAGTTGAGAACATCCTTGGACAGCTCAAATTTCATTGATTACTCCCATCGGGAGCGCATTCGTCGTCGGCTCGAGTGCTACGCAATTTTCAAAGTCGGGTTTTCTATAGCCCGCACGGATTTATCAAAGTCGGGTTATCTATAGCCCGCACGGATTTATCAAAGTCGGGTTCTCTATAGCCCGCACGGATTTATCAAACTCGGGTTCATTATAGCCCGCACCGGATTTCTCAATGTCGGGGTTTTCCTTACACCCGCATCTAATTTATTAATATTGGATTTCTTACACCTAAACTGGATTTATCAGGAATGATTCAACTCACAAAGCATAGATAATACAGTCACCACATGGTCATCAACGCACCCGACGCATCGACTACGCCTACTCGACATACTGTTATGAGTCTCTGCCCGATACTTCGAATCGACCAGACACTCGGGGGCTAGTGACGGGGATGTGCCCTTCGGGTCCCCTATTATTGGTATACCTGGTGCAGCCCAGACGAATGCCCACCTGGCGGCCCAGCAATTACTTCAAACACAAGTCAAGGACTCCAAGACGTAGTCTACTTGGACTCTTGTAAACCCTACCTGGCTCCCTTTATAAACCCAGGCAGGAGCACTCGCATAGATAGATCCAGATAGAGACGAGATCCACAACTCGCATAGACATAGAGACACCACGTCTCACCACCACAATCGCCATTACGGCCACCATGTAACCTCATATATGATCATAATCAGACAAGCAGGAGTAGGTCTTTACCTCACGATGAGGGGCCGAACCTGGATAAATCCTTATTGGTCAGCCGTCCGATACTACCAGCACGCCATATTCTCCCTCTATACGAAACCCTAGGTATCTCACCATGGTATTTGCCGTGGCACCCCCACGTCACCTCCTGTGCCGGCGCCCACGCAAACTGCATGGTTTTCTTCAGAGACGTCACACTAAAGGTCCTCGTCGTCAGCAATTGCATGACCGCCAGCCACTTCGATCCCTCCTTCAGCGACTCAACTTCGTTCTTAGTCACGAACAGTCCATCAATATCTTCTCCCTTGAGGTTTAGACTCCTTAGCAGCTCCTCCAAGGTCGGATGCGATCTAGCCTGATCCGCCGACCCACTCGCTTCTCCCTTCTCTTGCGCCGCCGCCATCACGATCCAATCCAAAACCCTAACTGTGCGAGACTACCAAGGCCGGGCAACCGGACTCGCCGATCCCTTGGTCAGCCCGAGTAGCCCACCCAGTTGAGAGATAGGACGGACCAGAAGATGGGGGATTTGACACCCTGCTCCCGGAGATCGCTGATCGCCGGAGAGGTAGCAGAAACCCTAGTCGCCTAGGTAGCAGAAACCCTAGTCGCCGTTAGCGATTAGGATCTGTGCGGCTCTGTTTGAAGTCGGAACAGTCATCAGCGAATTACATAATAAAAAACCAGATGGGCCGTCGTATGGATACGTGTATACAGACGCATTATTACATGGGCCTGCTCGGGTAGAACATGATGAGCTGCACAGGATTTTCAGACCCGAAACACGTTCACCCTCCTTACCTGCTTCGATCCTGTGCCTAGTAATGCTTACATATCCATGGAGGGGGCGCTGCAGTTCTGAAATAAAATCTCTCCCCTTGGGACACTGGATCTATACCTCTTCTCTCCCGCTCTGGTCGCCGAGCTTGATGACGGCGGGCATTGAGATGGGCGAACTCAACGATGGGCTTGAGTTCTTCGACAAAGTAGATTCAAGGTATGAATTATTTGTGGGATGGGGGATGGGGATTGGGGCCATGTATGGATTATGTTTCTATCTCAACTGATTGTTTGTAGGGCGCGGGGGGGATGGGGATTGGGGCCCTGTACGGATTCTGTTTCTCCTAGATCTCAACTGATTGTTTGTTGTGTAGCGGTATGTATGTGATGGGATGAACCAAAACCGTGGTTACGGACAAATTGTTGTTAGGATTATCCGGCGGCCTTGCGGCAGTGAGGTCCTGCAAGAGGACACGATTGGGGAACCTGGTGTCGATGAAGGGTACAACCTCTATTGAATCGAAGACATCGCTGGGAGGGACGCCGGCGCCGCTGGTAATAAAATAGCACCAACCACATCGGGTCATCGGCTACCAGTTCGACGAGATTTGCACGAAGGTCCGCCTGGTATTTCGTCGAGCCGTTCCACCGCTGTTGCCTGCAAGCTTTCAATGGATTCAGTTCAAGAGTCAGATTCCTTGGCTGAAGCTGAAGGTGGTAATGAAGTTGATCCAGTAGAGAAGCCAACAGCTGCTCCTGTGTTGGCAAAGGATGAATACGACGGTAATTACTTATCCAGATATTTTTTTCGAACTAGCTTAGAATGTGATAATGTGGTGGATAAAACTTGAGATAGTGCACGATGAGTGTGTATTAGCAGCTATAAGTAAAGGAAGATATAAAAAATGTTTTTTTCAGAGCCGTGTAGACGCCCTGATGTAGACGCCCTGAGTTTGCAATGCAGTTCCGATCAGAATCGATATCCTTTGCTTGCAAGTAACGGGGCACATGATTTTGCTTGTTCAGTTAGTTAAAACTTATTGGTGCCGCCATTTTATTTTTCGTGGTAGTTGAATATCAGCAGTCAAAGACAATTAAATGTTATATTGCATTGGATTAGAATGCATGATGGACTATTGGCTGATGTTCATAGTAAGCTGACATCTGAACGGTATGAAATCAGTAAGACGTGTTTTATCTGGGGATTTGATTATTGTTAGTAGAATACCAAAAAAAAACTATCTTGCATTTGAACAGGACACAATAATATACTTTAAATAAGGGATGGCTGTTGTCTGATGTTGATAACTTGTAACACAAGCAGGGTAAGAATCGGTAGGGCAGCACAAGAACGGGAGAAGAACCCTGATCGGAAGAGTGCACTCGAGGCGTCGAGTAGAAGTTATGCCGACAACAACTTAGGGCTGGTGGTGAACCCAACTGTTGGGACATCATTTGACTCTATACAGGAGGCAAATGATTTCTACAACCTGGACTCATGGGAAACTGGTTTCGGCATTAGGTATGCAAAGAGAAGGCTAAACATTCACCGTGTGAAGTGCATGTAGGAAATTGTATGCGGCTGTGCGATGAGTCACTAGTTCAATGCCCCAAAACATTTTTAACTCGTGAATAATTAATTATGGTTCTTTTATTGACTGTCGTTGTTGATTCTAAATAGTACGAGTGTAAAATGCAGGGGAAGCCGCTAAAAGAGAATAGCCGCTCAACAAGTTGCGGATGCGCGACCTTGATCAGGTTGCTTCACAGCAACGACAAAAGGTGGTTCATAGCTGAGAACAAGAACAGCCCAGAACCACAGGCTTTCGAAAACATGTGGCGAGAAGTTGCACTAGCAATCGCATAGGCCTATTGACAGGTATACGAAGGATTTTGTCAAGCAACTCCTGGAGAAGAATATCAGCATCAATAAAGTGTACAGCATCACCCGCAGCTTCTTTGGCACATCTGAAAATGTTCCCTTCACAAAAAGAAGCCTGAAATCGTTATGCGCTAAACTCAGCAGGCAGCACTTGGACCATGACGCCACAAAGACAATTCAGATGTCGTTAAAGAGAAGTAGATTTTGTTCGATTTGCTTGTATTCTCAAGAAGAAACTAGTTGGCATGTACGTGCAACGCATGTTTTAGCAATTAAGTGACAACTTACACGTGTGAAAAGACCATATGTGGATTACATATTTTACACTTTTGCACGGGTCATAGATTTTATATTGCAAAGAGAACCCTACTTATGTAAGCATCATGGTCCTCATGGATTACATTTTCAAAGTATGGTTCACGCCGAAGAACCTTACACATAAGCAAATGAAACTGGTGCACGCCAAAGAAGACATGCTCCTTGGCAGCTTCATAACACAAATCATGGCATATCATCAATGTCACACACGTATCTTTAGTGGGGGTATTGCCTCGGACATCATTGCATGCATGTACAAAGGTTGTCGTCACCTTCGTCGTTGTCGTTTCATAATATGCCCTCAGTCCTGCGGGGTTTGAGTGGAGCTCGCCGAAGCTAACACCCGTCGGGAAGGGAGGAGGAGCTTTAGTGACCTTCCCAAGGATGCCGGCACCACTTTGATGATTGCAGCTCGCCAATCGAATAGATGATCACAGGGATACGGTAGAGGGATGGGTGTGACCTTGCGGCAATTGTAGGCCGACGGACCAGACGAACTGTAGTCCTTAGGACGCAAATTGGCGGTGGAAAGTTTATAACACATTGAACTTTTTACTTAGTTTCTTCAATTTCGGATCCTCGTTTTGCACAAACAGTAGTCTTCCCTACAACTTGCAGAACAGAACGTACTTCTCCACCCATGATTGAGCAAGCTCATCATGCACAATCATTTTAGTTCCCTAACCTTGGAGACCCGAGTGAAATCTTCTAAGCATATACCTGTGAACTTGATTGCATTGACAAAGCTAATTCCACTTATGACCAAACTCATGCAAAAATCTTAAGAAAATTGATGCTCCATTGTCGTCTCTAAGAACCGTGATAATATTCACTTGCTCTACCTCATAGACGTCACATGTTCAGTTAACCAACTTTCAAAGTATGTTCAGTATAGTACCAAGAAGCATGAACAATGTTCGTTATTCAGTTAAGCATCTAAGCAAAACAACAACACTCGCCCGATATTTCTGGACCTCTCCCTCTCTCTACAGTGCGCAGAGGAGATCTCGGAGGCGACTCGGGCTTTCCCGGCGACCGCCGGCGTATCCGCGGGATTCCTCCCCCTCCGCCGGCCGCTGCGGCGGCGGGAGGGTGGGGAATCCCCGGATCTGCGTTCCGGCGGTGTAGTTAGGGGGTTTGTGGGCGGCGCCGGAGTGGTGGGGTCGCTGGCGTCGTTCTTTTGGTGCTCGGTGGCCTCCCCGTTCCGGCGTCGTCGTCGACGGCGCTGCCAGGCTGCTGGTGAGTCACCCATCTGCCGTTGCTATCTCCGGCGGCGACGGCAGATTGGTGGCGGGTGTACAGGATGCCGGCGGAGGAGGTTCAAGTTGGCGCCTGTGCGGGCTCGTGGGGTGCTGGTGGAGGATCTGGCCATCTCCGTTGAGATGGTTTGGCGCAGGCCCCGGATCTAGAGCAGTTCGTGCTTGGGGAGGCCCCCAGCCGACGCTGCAGCTTCGTCTTCAGATCCACCTCCACGGAGCTGGTGGCTACTGCGGTTCTTCAAGGCCTTCGGGCTAGGAGTTCGTCTGCTCCAAGGGTTGGTGCTCCGGGCGGCTGGGTTCTTCGGCGTCTTCGGCAACGGAGAGGTGGTGCGCCTGGTGACCTCGAGGTTGAAGAAGGGTTGAGCCAGCTTTGCTTTTCTTGTTTCTTCTCTGTTTCTTTCGTTGCTTGTATTTCGATCTGTACTCTGTTTCTTGCTGTTTAATATAAGTATGAAAAATCAAAAAAAAAGTTAAGCATCTAAGCTTCATGCTTCCATCGAGAAGCTTACACGTTCGGCCCCTGACCGCACATCGCATTATAGTTGTCAGGACCGCCGGAAAAGACGACGCTGATCTGGAGCTGCTTCATCGCGACCAGGTCGGCCAACAACACCACCACCGTAGCGGCTGCCATAGCAGGTTGGTGAACACTGAACCACATGACGATCTCATCTGCAAACAGATTGAACCCGTTAATCCAATTTCTAACCTGTCCAACACAACAACATGTAGAGTAGGCTTCTCGTGGAGACGCCGCTGGTGGAGTACGGATCCGCTGGAAGAGTGGGCGGTTACGGTGCAGGGTATGTGACGGGGGCTCGTTGTCCATTGATACAGTACGTACGACATCATCATGAAGCTGCCAATCTCTGGTCTTTGCAAACTCCATGGAGCGAATTGGTGTGCAGATAAAGCATGGCCCCACACCTCTCGCGCAACCCACACAACGCGGAGACGCGGACCGCGCGTGCTGCCGCCCTACTTCTCGCGCAGATCTTGGGTTCCATACCAGGCGTCCATGCACCTCTGCTCATCGAGCTGCGCGAGTCTGGCAGCAACGACGGCGGCAAACCGCCCCGGCGCCGGCGTGGAGAGACCCGGCCGTGGCCTAGAAGCTCCGCTGCGCTATGGCCGCATTCGCGTGGAGAGTGTTGGCTGGCCGTGGCCGAGAAGCTCCACCGCGAGCTGGCCACCTTGGAGTCCGACCGCGCCCCGCCCACACCCGAGTGGAGGGCGTCGGCTGGCCGTGGCGAAGAAGCTTGGCCGCCTTAGATATCGATCGCGCCTACGCGAGGGATCCGGCGGTGGTCTAGAAGCTCGCACGCCAGAAAGTTTCTTTTAGCGGTGGCAATCTCTGTAATTTTACGAAAACGAAAAGGTGTGTTGAGTTGTCAAACATTGGAGCGATCTGGAGCATTGATCAGATATTGAACGGATCAAATTTAATGTATCAACACAAATTTGCTCTTTTAATAGTAATAAAGATATGGGTTTAGTGTTGCAGCAATTGGCTATCTGTCGCGTTTGCACCAACATAAGTCGCGAAAAAACCCTCCATATGTGGCGTCATTCAAAATGTAATGATTGCAAACAATATTTAAGAAATATGTGATGCATACCATTGTAGGTCTTTTAATATTTAAAAAACCACATGTGGAGGTTTTTCTCAAAGATAACAATATGTGGCTATCTTCATGCGAATATTTATGCACACCTTTTTAATGTTTAGACGTGACGTGAGACATACCTGGTGGCAGAAAAACTTAAGAGACGGCGGCAAAGGCATTCACCAGTTCTAGATAACACTAGGGGACTGAGCGCGGGCTCCGCCGCACCCGTGGGTTTAAATTTTGAATCGTTCAAACGCGAATTTGTTGTGAGTTGACAGTTTCAAAAACTGTTTAAATTCGGAAATCACTCAGTTTTTCACTGAGTTTTTGAATAGTTTGGCGCATTTGAATTCCTTTTGTTGTATACAGTGAATACAATTTTGTGGAGCACATGGGTATTTGAATTTTGCTCGTGCGTATTTATTTTTATGTGATCCCGTTGATATGTTCGCCAATTTTTTCGGAGAACATGTGTTGAATTGGTAATCTACATGTCGGGCTATTTTTTGGGGAAAAAGAGGTGGGCGTTTGTTAAATTTTAGTTCGCATTATTTAGAATCAATGCAAAATCATATTTAGAATTATGTAGAATTGTTTGGGGGAAAAATTGTGGACATTTTTTATGTTTTTCTTTTTTGTTTGACACCATAATGAGAGGGGATTTATTTTTTTCCGTCCAAAGTTTTTGAAAGATGGTTTAGATTTGTTTGGAATTTGTGGAAATTAGTTTGGACCGATTTGAATTTGTATTTGTAAATGTATAGAAGTTTCCGAAAATAGAAAAAGAAAAAGGAGGAACGGGGAAATAATTATTTTAAACTCTGTTGTAATTAGTAAACTGAATGTTTTTATTTCGTGTTTTTTAATATATTAATGAGGCCTTACACATTATTTGAATTTGTAAGTTTCTTTTTTTTGGGGGAGGTACAGAAGTTTCTGAATTGTTGGTTTAGATTTGTTTGTAATTTGTAGTATTTTTCTTAGGATTGGTTTAAATTTGTGTTTGCAAAATTATGGAAGTTAAATGAGGCCTTACGTATTATTTGAATTTGTAATTTTTTTTTGGGAGATACAAAAGTTTCTGCAGTGTTGGTTTCGAATTAGTTGTAATTTGTGGGTTTTTTGTTTGGATTGATTTAAATTGGTGTTTGAAAAAATATGAAAGTTTGTGTAAATTTTAAAAAGGAAACAGAGAGGAGAGGGAAAAAAAAGCCCGAGGCAGGCGCCAAACAGGCCGCCCAGCCCAGCAGGAAGCCCACGCCGCAGCCCAGGCCCACGGTGACGTCATTGTGGCCGGAGCTGCCGCGGCGGAGGCGAGCACACCGGCGGCGCGTCAGCGCGTTCTGGGATGCGACTGTGGCCGCGGCGGATGCGCCCCGTCGCGGGGAGGCGAGAGGTGGTGGCGCCGCTCATTTTTGGTCACCGGAGCGGCGCCCGATTAGCGGGTGTGAGACGTATCGGCGGCCGATTAGCGGCGAGGCAGTAGATCCGCCGACGGCGCACCTCGCCGTGCCCATGGATTTGGACGGGGAGAGCTAGAGCGGCGGTGACACCGGCGACCTCCGGTTCGCGCGGGAGGGAGACGAAGCCCGCTGACAATTTTGCAGAAATGACCTCAATATTTGGGAAATTCGTGTGTAGGTCCTCCCGCAGCGGGAAACGTTGAAATTCATGCGAATATGCGAAAGTACGAGTGTTTTTTTTGCAAGATGGCGTGGCGACCGGCTGCGCGCCGGGCGACCGGTGGGTGACCGGCTGACGTGTCGCGACGCGATTGGCTATAATTAGCCGTGAATAGTACCGGGGGGGTTCGGGGGGGGGGGGGGGGGGGGGGGGGGACGTGGCCGCTTCTGGGCCGTCCGTCGCGCGGATCGGACGGCCACGGTTTGACGGCGACGTGGCGCGCTGTGGGGGGCGGATTCCTCTGCCTTTTATATATAGTGTAATGAAGATACTGAAGCTTTGAGACTGCTGACAGTAATCAGTTGTTGTTCGGATGGAGTAAACATCTAGTTTGCTGTCGGAATTACTTATAATCTCAGCATAAGATGATTTTTCAATGTTTGAATTGGATGTCAAACAGTTAGTTGTTGTGCAGGCCGGTCGTCGACAATTTAGAACAGATGTGGTGTTATAACCAAACTGAGAAATTTGTGTGAATAGCACGTGAGTGTATTTTTTCAAGTATGTTTCTGTAACACCGAATCATAGTAAGATTGTGTTCACGGTACGTCCTAGGCATGGCAAAAACAAATTATTGGTTTCGTGTTGTCATTCATCGTGGTGCGGTTCATATTGTGTGTACACGATTTTTTATTTGCTTCTGCCGTGAACAGTGTGCCTGATTTTCCGTTAGAAAGGTAATGTAATTATGGGTGGACGAAGAAAAGAAAACAAATCTGACGTAGCTAAAATGGCCCACGTCCTACCGTAAAGAGCAGGTTCTATAGCTGGGCCATGGCGTGCCTACGGTCCGAAGAACATGGGCTGGCACGGGGGAACCAGACCTGTTCCACTACCAATACGACCTACTATATGATTTTTTTTTTGAACTGAAACACTAGATTCCACTAGTTGAATGTCCGTGCGTTGCTATAGTCTGCTATGTATTTTTTTTCACCACCACATATGTCGAATATAAAGACGTAAAATGCACATAACTAATCACGTACAGAAAAAATATAGCAACATAGTATTGTAAAAAAGTTAGAATTTTCAGTCATGTAATTCGAGAACATATGCATATTGCATGTTCGTTGCTATGGAACAACAATATAATTGATAGAGCTATCGGCTACCTGGAAACCAAATATCAGAGACAGTGTAAGGTAAAGTCGTCAAGCTACTCAAGATGTCAGTTTCAAGGAGTTATATTTAGTACTGAACAAGCAATTATTATGAATTATCGTGGAAACCAAGACTACCAAGTGTGTCCCTCGTCACTTACAAAAGTTTATTTCAACGGGAAAGAATTTATTTATTTATATTACAAAGTTAAAATACTAACATTGCAAATGATATGCCATGAAAGACACTAATAAGAGGTTCTGCAAGGAAGCTTTTCATATCGCAACGGGAAAGAAAGCTATACAAGAATAATCTCTTATTAGACCGCCAATCGCTACTTGTTATCAATGTACACCCGATCACGCCCCACAGCTGCCTTATTATTTCTTTCTTAATTTATACTACTATACCATGAAAACAACAGAACCATGTCAAAACTAACAATTTCAAAACATCAACAAAGCCATTTTGTTAAGTTGCCAGGTTTCTGAAAAATTCTTTTCCTTTCATTCAATATCAATATCAACAAAAAGTGTGTGCAGGTCCAGCAAGCAAGCTTCTCCTTGCTTCCTCCTTATTTATTTCAGCAAAGAACCTAACAAATCCATAAGTTATTGTCTCAACCTGCATCTTCTTGGATAGACTGGAATAGCACTTACGACAGGTATCTCTCTCCAAATCATAGGATTATCACCTGCAATGTCGTTGTATCGACCATCATTCGATGTTTCGAAACAAGAATTCTAGCCCGAATTATACAATGATGTTGTACGCTTAATTACCACTATCAGCTTCCCGGCGGTTTCTGGTCTCTTGGCGACCTTTATGGTAGCGTCATCAGCTGATGTACCTGACGATATCCCGACCTGCACAACATACATACATCTTCAGCATTCCTAAGCTCATATCCATAGACGATGAGTAACAAAAATGCAGGCTCCTACTACAACGTTGCCAATACAAATCATGAGAAATGCAACAAGCACATATGACAGACTGACTCATGATTCTGCTACGGGATTATATGGCGATCTCCTACACCCTTGGTGTCTTGTACATGAAGTATGCCACTAAAGGTGGATATGATGCATCATATCAAAATTATAATGGGATAAATGGTATATATAGCAGCGCTCAGATGAGAAAAATGAGCAACTAAACTGACTCAAACATGGTGTCTATCTCAACTCATTATATATAGAAGTGCTTGCAAAAACTGAGAAGGAACTGCTCGGCCATAGAAGAAAAGGGCCGGGCTTAGGCAAAAAAGAAAAGGGCCGGGCTTGAGAATAAAATATGAAGCAGCTAACTCTCCTCGGTAGTGAAGATAAATCTATCCTCATTACCTCACATTTTCTTTCGAAAAATTCTAGTTGTGTATTTGTTGGCATTCTAGTTGTGTGTTTCTTTGTTGCTTAGGTCAAAGTTCAGCTTGCTCTACAAGATGTACTTCAGCCAGTAAGTAACAGAAATAAATTTGCTACACCGAATTAGATTCACTGGAATTCCAAATATTGGAAGAAAATAAGATATATTGCAGATAAGGTTTACCTTGTATGCACGAATAGATAAAGCAAGAATTGTCAATTGAAGACTGTTCCCCAAAACATTGCTTTAATTTCTCATCATTATAATTACTTAAACCAAATATTATTCTCAGTTGCCATTTTGATATTTCTGAATATACTACAGGCTGCAGCTAATTAAAAAAAGAAACAGTGATCAGTGCAGGAAAATGCATGAAACATGTGTAAAATATATATCATTCACCACAAACATATATAAACAGACGGCTCCCATGTGATTATCTCCATACTTGCCTTGTCACCGTTAAACAAGATGGATTTATTTTGATACATTATTCAGTACGAAAAGAAAAGAAAAGTAACGACGTATTCCTCTTTTATATGCTAAAAAAATCCTTGTTTTATAAATTGGTTCCTAAAAGGGGGAGGAGGGACATGAATTCTGTAATTTGTTGGGATTGCGTGAAAAAACAAATTATTTCCAAGCGACAACGATTTCTGATCACTACCAAGGACAAAAACGCAGAAATGTCTTAGGATACCTTCCGTCTTAACATCTCTCTTTCTTCCTTTGTCCAATCGGCAGTCATAATGCTTTGTAGTGTTTCGTCATCATACAACAATCCTACATGTAGAGAACGACCAATCAGATAAAAAGCTGATTCAGAGTTTTGCTGACGACATGAAAGTTACTAATCGATACAGTAACCATAATCATATGCAGGCAAGGCAGAGGCACACAAAAGCTCCTCCATGGGCGACCATTAGCACATTCACGTATTGCTCAGTTCTGAGCCCAAGACCAAACTATAATCAGAACTTGTTCACATGGAAAGCCTCATTCACGTAGGATTTGTTTTTCAACTAACGAGGGCATCAATAAAATTGCTATCATTTTAGGCAGAGAGGAGCGAGTCGTTGAAATGAAGCATCCCGGAGCGGTTGTTATTAGTATACATGATGATAATGATGTTAGCAGCTCCATACAATGAAAACGGAACATTTAGTTAATGAAAAGCACCTTCTTAAACTGAGAAACCCATTTGGTTTTCTTTCTTTGAAGGGAGAATTTGCAAATATTCCTGTTGCGATCTGTTGCAACGAGCCAGGTTCCTGTCAGAGCAGAGCAGCAATGTAAATTGCTATCCGGGACTATTCCAACAAGCATTCCAGGGCGATCTCCATCAAGAATGGGCATCAAAATCTGCATAGAGAAACGGGAGAATCGAAAGAGGATTGGACATGAGAGGTAGGGGGTGCCAGCAGACCTACAGTTGCGCGTCCGCCCCCTCACCGGAGGTGCTTAGATGACGACACCACCTCCTTCTCCGATCACCCACCCCTGCCACCAGAGCACCAGTGGCACCTGCCGGAGCTCGCCGCTTTCGGGCGGATCTAGCTCGTGTAGGTGAGACCCGCTCGTACCTCGAGGAGAAAGGGACTGGAAACGGCCGCGAGTTGCGGAGGCATTGGGCACCGGCGGCAGGTCTAGTGCACGCACGTTCGCTTTGGGAGGAGATGGGGACGTGGCGCCGGCGGGAGAGGAAGAGGCGGCCATGTTAGGAGACAGGAGAGGAGCTCCATGGGAGCAGATGGGAGGAGACGCGAGGGCTGTTCTGCAAAGTGCTGGAGGCGTTGCAAGGGACGGAGAGAAGGAAGGAGCTGCCATGGTGGACCGATGCCCTTTCTCCAGCCGCGTGTTGCGCCGCCGCACCACGACAGTAAGAAGGGGAAAAGGAGAGGGTTAGGGAGGAAGGGGGCACATCCTGAGCAGCGTATGACGGCCCATGCGGGAGGGACGATCGAGCGAGCCACGGAGAGATGGTTGGCTCGGTTACACGAACAACCAACTCCCATTTAATAATAAAGACTACATACGGCTCAGCAATAGTGCTGGCCACCGATACAGGTAGATCGTCAGGCAAGGCATCAACCCAAATCTGCCGGTCGACCTGCCTACGAGCACCATAAGCTGCTAGCTCATTAGCTACGCTATTATATTCACGAGGGACATATGAAATAATGGAGGTACTGAAATAGACTCAGATATCTCTGTAGATGATTCCTTCCCGGGCTCTGTCAAAGCTGTCATTTTTTTTTCCGAAACCGAGGCAAAAGCTTTGCCTCACCATTTATTAAGCAGAAGGTGCCCGGTTTATTATGGAAGAAACCGGGCGAAAACCATACAACAACACAACACAACCCACAGGGCGAAGCCCCACAACCTCGAGAAAACCACGACGCCGCACGACACGGCCACCCACAGCCCAAGCTGCACTAGGTAAGCCGCTCGTAGACCACGGCCGCCGAACCAACATCCGGGGCCGCCGCCCCGGCCTAAAAGGTAACCGCTGCCCAAGCAGCCCCGACAGCCTCGCCGCCAGCACCCTCTTCCGGGACCGCCGTCCCGACATAGCACCACTCGCAACCGAGCCACGACGCCGCATGAACCAGCCACCCGCAGCCCAAGCTGCCCAGGGTGAGCTGCTCGCAGACCACGGACGTCATACCAACATCTGGGGCCGCCGCCCCGGCCTAAAAGACGCCCGCCGCAACACAAAGAACAACCCCCCGGGGAGCTGCGACCGCTCCCCCAACAGCGCCAAGGCAGCGCAGGTCCGACTCTGAAGAAGAGCTAAGAAGGAGAACCAGGCAGGCTGGCGCCGTGGAAACTCGCCGAAAGGAACATCCGTCGCCAGTCATCGTACACCACCGGGAACCCACCGCAGCAGCTTCGACTTCACAGCAACAAGACACACCGAGGCAACCCCAAGGACACGCCGGAGAAGAGCCGACTACCGCAGCCAAAGCCACGTCTCCGACATCGCTCATCATCATCATCGTCGCCACAGAAGCCTCAACGCGAACACCTCGGCCTTCCACTGGTCCCTCTTGCCGAAATCCAGCTCCAAAGACGAAGCCCTCAAGAGGGAAACGACGCCAGGGCGCCGTCATCGTCCGATCACAAGACCAAGAGTTTCCCCCGGAGCTGAACCACCGATCGGAACGGTGCAAGAGGGGGCTGCAGCATAGCAGCGACGCCTCTAAGGAGGTAACGACGGCCACAGCCGCCGCCATCACTGGTCACGGTACCAACCGAGACAGGGTTTTCACCCCAACTCCAAGCACACACTCCGCCGCACCACCAGCACCGGCGCCGGCAAGCCTCACCAACTACCACCACCACCGATCAAGCCCGACGACGAGAAGGCGGAACGCAGATCGCCGCAGCCACCCGCACCTTGCGGAGACTACCGGCAGCCATCCCGCCACGCAGGCCAGCAGGTCCAACACCGGCAACCAGGAGCAGAACCACCGGACGCAGCACGAGCCACCGTACCATCCCGAGCACCACGTCGGCAAGGTAAGGAGGAGCGCCGCCCGTGGCCAGGAGCCACCACGGAGCCTGACTGTAGCTGCAACAGACGCGACGCCGCGCTCCACGCGCGCCGTACAACCGCCGGCGACCGGAGATATAGGACCAGCTCGCACGCCACCACCGCACGTCTTCCCTGGGCATCCAGGAACGAAGCCTGGAGACCCACACGCCCACGCCGCGCCCTGCGCGCGCGCGGCGACCTCGCCTGGCCGCTGACCCGCTCCAAAACGACGGGCCCGCCAGAGCCAGAAGCGGCCCGGCCGAGCCCATCTCACCAACGCACTGCACCACCGCGCCGTAGCCCCGCGCATCCCGGCCGCACCTCACGCCGCAGACCGCACCACACCCGGCCGGGCACCAGCGCCCGCGCCGCCCGCACGGCCAAGTCCAGGAACACCCCCACAAGATCCGGGCGAGCCCCGAATCCGCCACCCGCGTAGAGACGCGGTCCCGGAGCCGCCGCTCCGGCCTGCCAGCGCCGGCGGCGCGCCTACGCCGTCCCAGCCGGCCCCGACGCCCACCCACGCCCAGAACGAAGAAAGGGAGCCACCCCCGACGCCAGAAGCTTGGCAGCGGGGAGCGCCGTCGCCACCGCAGCCTGGATGCCGGCGGCAGCAGCGGCGGGAGTGGCGCGGAGGGAGGGGCTTGTGGCGGCGTGAGGGTGGCTCCCCCGGTGTCGCCTGGGTGCAGCACGGGGGGAGGGGAAAGCTTCCTTGGTTCCGGATGTTAAATCTAATTGATCAAGCTGTCATTTTTCAGTGCACTCACCAGATTCTGTGCATCAGATTCAATGTGGACGTGAACCATGCCCCAATCAGCTGCTGCTTGAATAGCTTCAGTACATGCATGTCCTTCCGCTTGTTCAGCACTATGGTATCTTTTTTACTAAATAGCCTTAATCGGACATTAGGCTAATTGTGCCTTTCAGAAAACTTTCGCTCAAGTATGGCCCTTTTGCAAAACGTCATCTGGAATTGCTTGTTTCTGGCCCAAAAACGTCACCCATACTGACGTTTCTCGAGTTGGGCCGTCACCCGCGAAGGCGTTTCTCGGAGTCCCTAACGGTTCCGTTTGACGGCCCAGTTAACGGTGACGTCTTCTTTTGTTTATTAAGAGTCGTGGCCTAGACAAATCATATCTATCTTCTAGCGTAGCTGGTTCCGCTGAATGTTACTTGTATGAAGGTCGTGGGTTCGATTCCCACCTCTGCAGTTTTATATTTCCTTTTTTAAGCGGAGTTAATTACTGCTAATTAATGCTTCATTTAACTATCGAATGATTATTTTCATCTAATTATCGCTAATCCAATTAGCAGCGCTTTTCCATTTAATTAACGCTAATTATGGTTGATTACCGCTAGTTAACGCGGCGCTTTCCATTTAATTAACGCTAATTATGATTGATTACCCCTAATTAACGCTTCATCTTACCATCCAGTGATTATTTTCATCCAACTTAATTATCCACACAGGTAAATCGGGAGACCCCAAGGCGCTCTCCCGTGCGTTTGGATTTTCGGCCGTCGGATCGAGGGGTTACAGCGCGATCTGGAGCGTCCGTTCGCGGTGGCAGCAACAGTGATTTCATCCGCCGTCGTGGTGTGTGTTTCACGTGCCACTGCCTGTGGGCCCAGGGCGTCGCCGGTCCCACATCGGTCCCGCTCGACAGGGTCACGACGCGTCGGTCCGTCGGTGCAATTCTACCTCCACAAATCCACTACGCGGACATTTTGCAGAAAAACGCCCGCAAAGGACCTGATCGTAATTTCCGGAAAGGTCGAGGACTTTTTTGCAAAAGTACCCGCAGAGCTCGCTCCCCTTCCTCTTCCTCTCTCTCCCGCGACGGAAAGTCGCCGCGGCCGCCGCCGCACGCCGCCGGCGCCACGGCCCTCCCCCGACGGATCTACGGACGCCGGAAGGTTCCCCGTCGCCGCCTCGACCTCCTAGCCTACGCACACGTGCCGGGGCGCCGCGGACGCGCCAGAAACACCGCCGCCGTGCTCGGCTGTGCTCCGGCGACCTGCCGCGTTTCAGCGCCGCCGGCGGCCGCTCCGGCGACCAAAGTGGGGCGGCGCCGCCAGATCCGGGTTCCCCGCGGCTGCGCGCGTCGAACGCGCCGATCCTCGCGTGCTGGAACGCGCTGCAGAGGCGGCGCCGTCGCCGGCGGAGCCGCGGCCAGATCCGCGCTCGCCGTCGCTGACGTCAGCATGACGACCCTGTCGTGGGGCCCGCATGACAGTGAGAGAGAGGGAGAGGGAGGCCGATGCGGGGTGGCAACCGTGCTGGCTGCTGGGCTTCGGCCCAGTTGGGCCTTTTCTTCTTTTTTTTGTTCATTTTCTCTTTTTCTTTTCTGAAAACTTTTATAACTTTTGTTTTAGATATCCATTTGAATTCAACCAGTTTCTAAAAATTTGTAAAGATCAAAACAGTCATTCTAAATACTTTGGGACCATTTCCAAATTATTTTAAATCTTGGAAAATTTAAATGATTCAAAAAGGCTTAATTGACACCTTTATGTCATTTTCTAAAATATGGTTTTAAATTTTTCTTTCGAACTCAAATAATTGACATGGGCGAATTTCAGTTTTTTTAAAACAAGCTATTGTTCATTACATGCTGACATGTGGGTCCCACTATCAGATATTTCACAATTACAGGGGAACATGTTGAAATTCCAAAAAAAACCTTCTAATTTCCAATTTAAAAAATTGCAAACTTATGAAGATTTCCAAACTTTCCTACGCAAGAGTTGCACTCAAAAAACAATGCCCAAAAAAAATCACTCACCCAAATTACATGGTTTTGAATTAAAAAAAAACTTTGGCCATAGAATTCAAGTGAATAAGTATGCGTTTTCAGTCATTACAAATTTTTTTAAAAAAATAATGAAACATATAGACATATTCAAACAGCCCGCAAAAAAAAAAACTATTTACAGCACAAAACGAACATATTCGAACTTTTTTAATAGGTAACAAATTGCGGAAAAAACAAATGCACTTGCCCAAACTACATGGGTTTGAAATTACAAAATCTGTTTAGCTACAAAATTCATATGAAATTCAAACGAATAAACATGCATTTCCACTCCTTTCCACGCATGCGCGGCATTTGCAATAATTTTCAAACCTAAACGTTTTTAAAATATGTACACTACCAAACTTGAATTATATCATCCATTTGCGACATACAAAATAGGCAGTGTTTCATTTTGGGGTAATTTTTTTTTTTTACATTCTGATATATTTTCCATGGAGTTATTGATATTATTTTATTGTGTTTTTTATTTCACTTACAAAGAAATGTTAAGAATGCGTGAATTTGAACCAATAGGCAGTGTTTTTTATTTTGCATGAATTTGAATTTTAACACACGGGCCGTGCGTTAATTGTGTCATATTAAGAATATTTGTTATAGCGTTTTACAAACTGAAAACCAGTGTCAACGGCGGGTGGCGCGCGGCAAGCCGCGCCAGGAAATCTAGTAATTATTATCAGCGGGTGATAACCAGCCATCCTATCCTGGGTAAAAGAAAAAAGGTGATGAGAAGAGGGATCGAACCTGTGACCTGACAAACAGGACACAACTGACGCGCCCAAGTTAGCCAACGATATGTTACGTCCATACTAGAGTTCAGCCCATAATAACATAAGAAGACGTCGCCGTTGACTGCGCCGTCAGACGGAACCGTTAGGGCACTCCGAGAAACGCCTTCACGGGTGACGGCCCAACTCGAGAAACGCCAGTGTGGGTGACGTTTTTGGGCCGGAAACAAGCCATTCTAGGTGACGTTTTGCAAAAGGGCTATACTTGAGCGAAAGTTTTCTGAAGGACCACAATTAGCCTAATATCTGATTAAAGGCCATTTAGTAAAAAGATACGGCGACATGGGACAGTCTTCCTGCACCCGATCCTCTGACTCGTCCTTCACTGTCTCGGACAACAAAACCCCAACCGTCGGTTTTATCTGTTGGATAGAAAGCACCATCAATATTTATTTTAAGGTAATCACCTGTTGGTCTGGTCCATACTTGGTGGGCTCTATCAACTTTGTCCGATCGCTGTGGCCGATAGAACTGCATGGCTTCTGCAGTCCAGTTTCCAGTTGACGTACAGCTTCTTCTCTCGTGCACACTGGCTCTTTGGCATTCAGTTTGTTTCTCCTCGTCCACCAACGCCACATGAAATGACAAATCAGGCTGCATCTTTCTTCATCGATGATGAGGTTCGGACCTCAAGGGTGGCCCGATCTTCACGGATTGACGGCGATTGTGGATGAACTCACGCAAGAACACGAAGAACATGAAGAACGCCAAGAACACAAGAACACAAAACACGATACAAGGACATGTTTCCCTCACCGGTATGTCCAATCCGGTCCAATAGAATCTCAAAGGGAGGGATTGGCAAGTAGAAACAATGAGGGATCTTGAATGGTTGTTTCTCTAACGGTCAACCAAACCGATCCAATAGAGTCACTCTAAGATGAAAGATTGGCAAGTAGCTAAACTAGATGTCTTGAATCCACAAGAGGATCTTCTCTATAAGGGGAGGTCTTGAATCCACAAGGAGATCTTCTACACAAGGGGAGGCAACACCACAAAGGTGGGTAAGGAACCTATGCTCAACTCTCTCTCATCATAGACTCTCCTCAGATCTGAGTAAGGGAACTCCTATTTATAGTGTTGACTAAAAGGGGTAGGTGGGGAAGGTTACATGGGCCTCCAACCCATGCTGATTCCCGCAGCGGCGGTACTACCGCTGGGTTAGGCGGTAGTACCGCTGGTGCGGGCCGGACACTCGATTCTTCCCACCTCGACGGTACCGGCGGCGGTAGCACCAGCGGTACCAGTTGGTACCGCGCATCCCATCCGAAGGCCTGTTCTGGCGGTAGCTGCGGCGGTAGCGGTGGCGATAGCTCTCGGGCGGTAGTACCGCCTAACCCAGCGGTACTACCGCCGCCTGGGTCTTTTCTCCTCTTCCTTCGCCTCTTCCAAGCTATCGTATTGTCGGTGTTCGTTCCTCTTGCGCCTTGGCCATCTTCCCGTGGACTCGTAACCGTGGTGAAACACCTAGAAGTGTAAAGGGCACGATGGTCAAGTAGTATACCATTCAAAAGGGTCAGAAGTGAGTTCTCGAAGAGGAATGAGTTCACCTTTGGCTTCCATGTAGACTTGTGGAGTGTTGGAGTGCTTGACATGGTGATGTACGTATGTCGGGCTACATCATCCCCCCCCCTTTAAAAAGAGTCGTCCTCGACTCTTGCTCTTCATCACCATGCAAAGGAGGTAGATGTGTTGTCGAAGAATTGGAATTCACCATGCCTGCAAACACCAAAGACCAAGTAAACCATGTGTGTGCAAGAAAGAGGAGTATATCAACAATGACATGTCCATTCTTTGTCATAGCACCGTTAGCACAACACAAGAATATGAAAAGGTAGTGCAAGTTCAATGTGCAAGCAATCCAATGGAACATCTTCAAAATGTGAGAACACAAAAACTCCATAAAAATATGAGGATGCCATCTCGGTATCTCATCTTGAACCATATGATCATTGTTGCACACAAGGCATTGGAAGGGACAATTTGTCATCAACATTGATGCAACAAGAGGAGAATTTGGCAAAAACACACAATGTAAAATGTCCGAAATATCATCATGGGTGCAAACAAAGCATATGAAAGAGCAAGTTTTCAACATATTTGTTGCAACACCAAATTTGTAGAAACCAATAAACTCATGAAAAGACATGCACAAAATATCATTATGGTTACAAACAAGCCATTGAAAAGAACAAGTGTTCATCATTTTTGTTACAACACACAAATCATTGAAATAAAAGATCAAGCAAACATGCTTGTCATAGAGGAGACCAAAAGCATCAACATGATTGCAAACAAACCATAAGCAAGAGAAATTGTTCAACTTGTTTGATGCAAAACATGTGTAAAGTATTAGAGTTGAATTCAATCCACAACTCACATGTATGCTCTCAAGAGCTCGTATTGTCAACTCATGCTCAATTGAGGTTGACATTATCATGCGGTTACCGGCACACACAAGACACCATATGAAGAAATTATGTATACGGTATATGAACACATCATCCATCATGAAGTGTCTCTTCATTTGCACATCACCAACCACACAACAATCAATTGGACAATATGACATATGTGGATAGTCACTATGCAAAGTGAAGGATGGAACAAGCTCCATAAGAGAAAATGAAACATCTCCAACATGTGAGAACACTATGGGGGCAATCTTATTATCAAGCATTTCAACATTATTGCAAGCAACACATGTGAAAGAAGAATTGTTCAACATATTACAAGCAACAATGGGAGAAAAGTGGAAACATTCATAACAAGGCATGCTCATGGCAAAATCATCACAAATAGGTAATTCCACATGATCAACATTGGTTTTAAACAAAGTGTCATAAGGGAATAAGAACGAATCATATGATGTGTCAATCAAATCGTCCATAGCATGCGAGCAATCATAGTTCATCATGTCCACTAGTGGGATCATGGTCACATCAACACCCATACCTTTGTTGTTCTGCTCATGTGAAGTAGGTGTTGAAGTAGTAGGGGTTTCCATGTAGCCGACTTGTTCATCTTGAAGTAGACATGGGGTGGCATCATCATCATCCTCCATGTATATCTTCTCCATTTGAGGCACCGTCAAGTCGAGGATATGCGTCTCATCATCCATGGAACTTAGCACACAATGAGAAAACACACTAGAGGAAGGTGGTAAGTTGTTAGAAATCGAAATGGCCTCACAAGACCAATCAACTACCTCTCTCAACTCAAGTGGTGTATCACTCATTCCCTCAAAGTGAAAGTACTCAAACTCACATATGGTGAAGGTACTCAACTCACTCTCACTCTCACTCAAGTGGGCTAAGTGGCTCTTATTCTCACATGGGATTGGTACCATCTCATAAGTCAAACACATGAGTGTAGGCTCAGTGTTCTCAACTCCAAACACCTCTAAGGTTGAAGGGAAACTTTCATGCTCAACCTCCTCAACCATCTCGCCTTCAAAGGTCAATGCCATAGTGTAGGCATCATCACTCGACTCCTTTGCCGAAGGGAAAATCCCATGCTCGGCAACTTCACTTGGCGCGTCAACTAAAGTGATAGCATCATCCATGCCCGCCTCCTTGGTCGAAGGGAAAATCCCATGCTCGACCGTCTTCTCACCATCTTGGTTACCAACTTGGAAATCCCACATCATGTGATCTTGGCCATTGCATATTGGGCATAAGAGATTGAGACATTCTCGTGGATCATGTTCTTGGCCTTGGCAATTGTCGCATATGAGGTCTTCATCTTGCCATATGGGGGCCAATGTGGTGGTGGAACTTGGTGTAGATGTCATATCAAGAGAAGTGCTTGAGAAGGGCGCCAATGGGGTTGCGGCCTCACGGTTGTGACCATGCTTCTTCCGGCGTCGACGTAGGCTTTGCTCAAAGAACTTGTCGATGTCGACCATGATCTCATCAAAGGTGGAACTTGTAGCTCTTGTTGGCGCACTTGAAGTGGTAACACGAGGGGACACCATAGGATGTACCTTTGTCGCCGTCTTCTTCTCATGTCGACATTGACGCTCTTGATTGGAAGGGTGTCGTCGAAAGTCATTTGGATGCCTTGGCGACCTTGACTTGGAGCTTCGACTTGAGCTTGGTGATATGTTCCGAAGCTTGTCAAGTGTGTCGATGTCGTCTTGAAGCTTAGACATGTTGTGGTTCACCGTGGCATCTTTCTTGTGGCGTCGTGATGAGCTAGATGGGCCTTGGCTTGGCTTGGCTTGGCCTTGTCGATGCACTTCTTGGGGAGTCGTCTTGTTGTCGATGTAGAATGTCGAAGCTTGGCACTCTTGGCAATGTCCTTCTCATGGCGCCGTCGTGAGGTTGATGGAGCTCCATAGGATGGACTCATGGTGGTCTTCACGTTACTCCATCTTGAGCTTGAACCATAGTAGGTTGTGCCATGACGCTTCGTGGTGCCGCTCTTGAACATGGTGGTGATGGGAGTCCTCTCCTCTTGCATGTTGTCGAAGGTGTAGTTGATGTCGTCGCACATGCTACAAGAGTAGTAGTCGTAGACGTTCTCCACCATGTCATCAGAGTTGTAGTCGTAGTAGTGGCGATCCACCATGTCGTTGTAGTCAAAGTCGGTACCATATGATGAGGCATGTGAGGGAATTTGCGCCTCATTGTCGTTGGAGCTTGTGTAGTCGGAGTCGTGGTAGATTCGTATGTACTTGGAGTCGATACCATATGATGAAGGTTGCTCGACATCATGGTACCGTTCCATGTCGTGGACGCTCGTGTACTCGGAGTCGGAGTAGTGGTAGCGAAAGTCTTGGTGATGATCCATCATGTCATGGGGCTCATTGTCGGTGTAGTCGTAGTAGTTCCCCATGTCCTCAATGCATGAGGCATCATAGTCCATGTGACTCATCGGGTACTCAACATCATCTTCGCCTCCATAGTTGGATTCGCTCTCCCTAGACATGTTAACTCACAAGACAATGTATATATGTGGAGTGGAAGCAAACTAGAGCACACCCTCTCACATTTGTAGATAGTATTGGACGTCGTGGACAACCAAAGGGAACGATCACAAAGTAAAGTGCTTGTGTTCAAGTATCCAAAGCAAACTCCAAAACACACACGGCTTAAAAGTGGATAGGGAGGTATGGTAGGTGGAAACTGGAAAGTAAATTGAACCAACCGGAAACCAAGATATTGTAATGGCAAGTAGAGAACCACGATGATCATAAAGCAAAAACAAGTCAATCTCAAAGATAGGAATGTAGATCAAGAAACACACGCACGGAAAGATAAATGAGACTCATGCAACCAAGAAGTGAGCTAAAGAACCAATGATCCTAGCGAAGACTATAAGCTCGGTGTTGCACAAGTACAAGGAGAGGCACTAGCTCGATTGCAATTTATTGGTGGGATACAAGATTTGCACAAAAATGTATCACCTACAAGATATTCATCGAGCTTGCGCGCTTCCTACAAGATATGGCAAGTGGTGGTTTCTTCTTTTTTCTTTTCTTTCTCTTTTGATTTGGCACTTTTTACTTCTTGTCTCTTTTTGCACACCCACGTCTCTTTGATGCCAACACAAGATATGTGATATAAGTAAACTAGCGCACAACTTTTGCTCGGAAACTACACGGTGCAAATGTGCAAAGCCCAAACAATCATCAAGAGCTAGCTTCAATAGGACATGGTAATCGCAAAGATATAGTGTGGCTCACAAAGGAATGGCAAGGGGTCAAGATTGGCGATGTTATACCTTTCGTCGATGTTCTTCACCCTTTGTTGTAGAAGTTTCGTGCTTGCCCACGGATTTTGGTGGTGGTGGATGATGGATCAACCGCAATGGTGACGTAGGCCTTGTCTGTAGCTTCGAAACGAGCCGAAGAACACCAAAAACGGAGTTCGAAATCAAAAGATATGACAAAAACCATTTTCTGAAATTTCAGTTTTTCTGGAGGTACCGCTGGTATAGGCGGTAGTACCGCTACAGGTACCGGGAATGCACGTCCGAAGGCCGTTTTGGCGGTACCGATTGGCGGTAGCACTGTAGGGGGCGGTAGTACCGCTAGGTTTGGCGGTAGTACCGCTGGGGGTCGCAGGACACGCCCGAGAACGCGAAAATTCGCGATTTTGGTGGGAAAACTCGCCGAAAAACCTCAAATCGAAGGTGCAAATTATTGAATTAGGCCATGGGAACGCAAAGTAAGTGATGGGGATTTGCCCTTCGGGTCCCCTATTAATGGTATACCTGGTGCAGCCCAGACGAAGGCCCACCTGGCGGCCCAGCAATTACTTCAAGCACAAGTCAAGGACTCCAAGACGTCGTCTATTAGGACTCTTTTAAACCCTACCTGGCTCACTTTATAAAGCCAGGCAGGAGCACTCACATAGATAGATCCAGATAGAGATGAGATCCACAACTCGCATAGACATAGAGACACTACGTCTCACCACCACAATCGTCATTACGGCCACCATGTAACCTCATATATGATCATAATCAGACAAGCAGGAGTAGGTCTTTACCTCACGATGAGGGGCCGAACCTGGGTAAATCCTTGCTTGTCAGCCATCCGATACTACCAGCACGCCATATTCTCTCTCTATACGAAACCCTAGGTATCTCACCATGGGATTTGCCGTGGCACCGCCACGTCAATTGGCGCCGTCTGTGGGAAGAACGCGTGCTGGATCGCGGTTTCGGTGGCTCCATCATCTTCATCGACAAATCTTCATCGACGAAGGTGGCCAGATCACTTCTAGCAAAAGCGCAGCGTTCCGCGCGGATACGCCTGCGATCCAATCTGGCGGAAGCATCTCATACAGCGGCCGGCGCGATCCAATCTGACAGCCACTAAACAAGGACGCCCAGCCGATCGAAACGCAGAGGCCTCACCAGCGGAAGCTGATCGCTCGCGGTGTTTGCAAGTCGCCGAGAGGATCTATCCATCCAAAAAGAGCTAGCTAGCCTCACGTACAAAAAGGACTGTATCCATCCGAGGATCACGTCCTATACACAAGCTGCTCACGCCAGCACTCAAAGATCGATCAGGTGCTATTGATCCAATCCTTACTTTAATGAAATTTAATCTTTACGGTACCACTATTACTGCTTGTACATGCACAGCCTATACACGGACGACCATGCCATCGTGATCTGCATGCTGGCGAGGAAGCGGCCAGCGGACGGCCGGGTGGCTGACTGCAGTCCGATCACCAGCGGAATTGGCACTTTCGATAATGATCTGCGTCGTCGACTCCGGCGATTTCAGCGGATGCCACGCGACTTCGCACCCGAACATCACGTACGCCAGTGGACGGCCGCAAACGGAGCCTCGGTTGTACAGGATCCGGGCGCCCCGATCGCACATGCATACCTAGCAAGCAAGAGGCGGCGGCCGCCGATCCGATCGATCGAAATATGAAGCCAGCTCCATCCAAGTACTGCCCTGGTTTCATGTGGATCAAAGGATCAGCTGAACGAGCGACACACACACGTACGAGCAAAGAAGAAAAAAGAAAAGAAGATCATCAATTTATCATCATGCATGGATTAAGCGGTTGGAGTGCTAATCACATATATATGCATGCACAAACTCACGTACGAGCAATGGAAAAAGGAAAAGAGCAAGCAGCTAGCTCTGTCTAGCTCGGCGGCATCAGCGACTCGACAACTCGGGTGCAACAAATTTCACTTCCGAAGTTTCTTCGAACACAACAAGAAAGCTTCAACATCGACATCAACCAAACCCCTACTGCGAGCAAACTTCGACTCACTCGACATTATCGATCACACGGCGACAAACAGCGTCGACAGTACCGGCACAGAAAGCCCGCTCCCTGGAAGGGCACCACAAACCCTCGGGGGCTGGCGCTTCGACATCAACAACAAAAAGCAACTTCACCGCCGCACCCGACAGGCGATTCGAGTGCCTTCGTCGACTCTACTTCGCCGTCTGCGGACTGCCGCGTCGACACCCTATGCCTTCATCGGCTCTGCCTCCAACACTCGGGGGCTGGCGACACCCGTGACTTCTTCGACTCTGCATCCTCGACTCCACCTCTGATACTCGGGGGCTGGCGCTTCGTCATCAACGGCAAACAACAAAAGTCTACAGATTTCCATCGCTCATGAACAGCTAAGTCAGTTTCATATTTTATTTTTTCAATTATAAATCTGCTCTGGTTGCATCCAACACTCGAGGGCTGGCGCTTTTCGACTCCGGTCTGCTGCGTCGACGCTCTCTGCTACACAACTCCGCCGCGTCGACCTCTTCGCCGTACAACTCCGCCGCGTCGATTCCGGTCCGCAGCATCGACGCTCTCTGCTACACAACTCCGCCGCGTCGACTCACATCGCCCTACAACTCCGCCGCGTCGACTCCGGTCCGCCGCGTCGACCTCTTTGCCACACAACTCCACCGCGTCGACTTCGGTCCACAGCGTCGACCTCTTCACCACACAACTCCGCCGCGTCGACATCGGTCCGCCGCGTCGACCTCTTTGCCACACAACTCCGCCGCGTCGACTTCGGTCCGCAGCGTCGACCTCTTCGCCGCTCAACTCCGCCGCGTCGACCTCGGTCCGCCGCGTCGACCTCTTCGCCGCAAAACTCCGCCGCGTCGACCTCGGTCCGCCGCATCGACCTCTTCGCCGCACAACTCCGCCGCGCCGACCTCGGTCCGCCGCGTCGACCTCTTCGCCGCTCAACTCCGCCGCGTCGACTTCGGTCCGCCGCGTCGACCTCTTCGCCGCTCAACTCCGCCGCGTCGACTCCGGTCCGCTGAGTCGAATTCTTCCGACTAAACACTGCAAGACTTGGCCGCACCCGATGCTCGGGGGCTGCGCCGCACATGTCGCGACAAATTCACCTTGGCCGCACCCAAACACTCGGGGGCTGCGCCACGAAGGTTAAAGAAAATACACAAACATCGGACACACCCGAACTCTCGAGGGCTGTGCCGTGCAGGTTATAACAAATTCATCTTGGCCACACCCGATGCTTGGGGGCTACGCTGCACAGGCGTAACAAATAATCCAAAGCCGGTCACTCGACAGCCTCGTCGATTTTGAAGGTGAAAATCAAACTAAGCCAAAGCTGGCCACTCGACCGCCTCGTCGATTTTGAGCGTGAAAGTCAAACTAAGACAAATTAGTCACTCGACCGTTTCATAGACAAGCACACATAACTGCCTTGGGGAGCGGATCAAAATTTTATTGACTGCTGGAAAAGATTCAAAGCTTTGAGATTATACTCAACTGCAAGCAATTAAGCACAATCTCAGGGGCTACTCCCATCGAGAGCGCTGCCGCGCACCCGATAAAAACTACGATCAAAGACATTAAGTTGCCCGGAACAAGCAGTTGAATCTTACTCGACTCAGATCAAAGCTTGCTCGACTTGGCTGCTTAGCCTTATGCAAATATCGATCACAAATCCACGAGATTGCGTCTGCCGCAAATATACCTCGGATGCTGCACGCATAGTGTAAAGGTAAGACCCGCTGATCCGTCGAGTTGGGTCGGGGCCCGCTTCCAGCAGCGTAAGCCCTGCAACTTTCCATGTCAACAGACATGAAGAAAATCCTAGCGGACGCGTTAGGTCGCAAAGTTATGCTGCAGGCCAGCTCAGTAAGACCTCCGCGGCCTGAGTCGGACCTGACCAGCTTCTTCCGGGTTCGAGTCCGGGGACTCGAGCTTGATGTAGGCTAGTAAGGTTTTGCCCAAAAGTGCAGTTAACTGGTCCCGATCCGTCGAGCGTACCATGCCTACTATGCTATAATTCCTAGGCAAAATAAATAAAGCATTGATCGACGTGTTTTCTGACTCAGCATGCACGTTTGAGGCAATCTCGACTCCAAAGAAAATCATCAGTCGACGTACTTCCCGACTCCGCAAGCACAATCGAGACAATCTCGACTCAAAATTAAAATGGCAAAATAAACAAAATGTCAGTCGACGAATTACCGACTCAGCAAGCACAATCGAGACAATCTCGACTCAAAAAATACATAGCAAAATGAGCAAAGAATCAGATGGTGAAATACACCTGCAAATGAGTCCCTGTCCGATTCTTCGAATCGACCAGGCACTCGGGGGCTACTCCCATCGGGAGCGCTGAGCGCGCACCCGACGAACTACCGAGTCAAAAGCACCAGACAACACATCAACAACGTGAAGACTAAGCCCAAGTTGAGAACATCCTTGGACAGCTCAAATTTCATTGATTACTCCCATCGGGAGCGCATTCGCCGTCGGCTCGAGTGCTACGCAATTTTCAAAGTCGGGTTTTATATAGCCCACACGGATTTATCAAAGTCGGGTTCTCTATAGCCCGCACGGATTTATCAAAGTCGGGTTCTCTATAGCCCACACGGATTTATCAAACTCGGGTTCATTATTGCCCGCACCGGATTTATCAAAGTCGAGGTTTTCCTTACACCCGCATCTAATTTATTAATATTCGATTTCTTACACATAAACTGGATTTCTCAGGAATGATTCAACTCACAAAGCATGGATAATACAGTCACCACATGGTCATCAACGCACCCGACGCATCGACTACGCCTACTCGACATACTGTTATGAGTCTCTACCCGATACTTCGAATCGACCAGACACTCGGGGGCTAGTGACGGGGATGTGCCCTTCGGGTCCCCTATTATTGGTATACCTGGTGCAGCCCAGACGAAGGCCCACCTGGCAGCCCAGCAATTACTTCAAGCACAAGTCAATGACTCCAAGACGTAGTCTACTAGGAGTCTTGTAAACCCTACCTGGCTCACTTTATAAAGCCAGGCAGGAGCACTCGCATAGATAGATCCAGATAGAGACGAGATCCACAACTTGCATAGACATAGAGACACCACGTCTCACCACCACAATCGCCATTACGGCCACCATGTAACCTCATATATGATCATAATCAGACAAGCAGGAGTAGGTATTTACCCCACGATGAGGGGCCGAACCTGGGTAAATCCTTGTTGGTCAGCCGTCCGATACTACCAGCACACCATATTCTCTCTTTATACGAAACCCTAGGTATCTCACCATGGGATTTGCCGTGGCACCCCCACTTCAGTAAGATAGATCAACAAGTTTATCAATAGATCCACAGATAAAAACTTACCAAGACGCACAAGATTCACAGATCGATCTAAAAGCAATTTGGTGCTATTTTTGGTAGAAATATTCGAATTTCTCAAAATCAAAGAAAATTTTGGGTGGATTTGTGGGGGAAACAAAGTCAAATCCGTGGCAACCTAGAGCTCTGATACCATATGATGAGGTTCGGACCTCAAGGGTGGCCCGATCTTCATGGATTGACGGCAATTGTGGACGAACTCACGAAAGAACACGAAGAACACGAAGAACGCCAAGAACACAAGAACACAAAACACGATACAAGGACACGTTTCCCTCACCGGTACGTCCAAGCCGGTCCAATAGAATCCCAAAGGGAGATATTGGCAAGTAGAAACAAGGAGGGATCTTGAATGGTTGTTTCTCCAACGATCAACCAAACCGATCCATTAGAGTCACCCTAAGATGAAAGATTGGCAAGTAGCTAAACTACAAGTAGAGGTCTTGAATCCACAAGAGGATCTTCTCCACAAGGGGAGGCCTTGAATCCACAAGGTGATCTTCTCCACAAGGGGAGGCAACACCACAAAGGTGGGTAAGGAGCTCATGCTCAACTCTCTCTCATCATAGACTCTCCTCAGATCTGAGCAAGGAAAGTCCTATTTATAGTGTTGACTAAAAGGGGTAGGTGGGGAAGGTTACATGGGCCTCCAACCCTTGTTGATTCCCGCAGCGGCTGTACTACCGCTGGGTTAGGCGGTAGTACCGCTGGTGCGGGCCGGACGCTCGATTCTTCCCACCTCGACGGTACCGGCGGCGGTAGCACCAGCGGTACCAGTTGGTACCGCGCATCCCATCCAAAGGCGTGTTCTGGTGGTAGCTGCGGCGGTAGCGGTGGCGATAGCTCTCGGGCGGTAGTACCACCTAACCCAGCGGTACTACCGCCGCCTGGGTCTTTTCTCCTCTTCCAAGCTATCGTCTTGTCGGCCTTCGTTCCTCTTGCGCCTTGGCCATCTTCCCGTGGACTCGTAACCGTGGTGACACACCTAGAAGTGTAAAGGGCACGATGGTCAAGTAGTATACCATTCGAAAGGGTCGGAAGTGAGTTCTCGAAGAGGAATGAGTTTACCTTTGGCTTCCATGTAGACTTGTGGAGTGTTGGAGTGCTTGACATGGTGATGTATGTATGTCGGGCTACATCAATCGAGCTGTAAAATTTTCTGTACAACCTCTTTTTCGTCTACACAGACACACAAACTCTGTCAGATGTCCTTCATTTTCAGCTCATTCCAGGCCTTCTTTACCTCTCTGCATTTTAATAGGAGGTGTGCACCATCTTCATCCAGTCTACTACAACACAGACACAGCGTATCACACTCCATACCCTTCCTCTTAATATTCATCTAGAGTGGCAAACTGTTATGGGCAAGTCTCCACATGAATTGCTTTACTTTTGGCTGGCTAGTAATCTTCCAGATCTTTTCCCATTGCAACTCCTGCACTACTGGGCTGGATGAAGACGCGCTTGGTCCATCCCAATCCTGAACATAAAGCTTGTACGCATATTTAACCGAGAACATGCCTTTTGGGTCATATTGCCAGGCTACAAAGTCCTCGAACTCGTCCCTGATTGGGGTATCAAGAATTACTTCGGCATCCATTCTACAAAAGTTGTCCCTCACTAGCTGCTCGTCCCATGTCATTGTGTCTTGATCAATCAGCTCTTGTACCTTGGTCAGAACACAATTCCTCCTTGGCGTGATTAGTATACGTGCATCATCCCGAGACAGCCATGGATCAGTCCATATATTGACATTTGCCCCATCCCCAATACGCCAGATCATACCTTTTTTGACCAAATTTAGTCCCTTCAATATGCTCCTCCATGTGTACGACATGCCACTTTTCGGTACTGCCTCCAAAATAGAAGTATGAGGGGAATACTTTGCTTTCAACACTCTGGCACATAAAGATTCCGGCGCTACTAACATCCTCCACGCTTGCCTCGCTAGCATCGCCAGGTTAAAACCATGTAGGTCACGGAAACCTAGACCTCCGTCCTTTTTTGATGCAGTGAGTTTCTCCCAACTGAGCCAATGCAGCTTGTTTTCGTTATCTTGTTGTGCCCACCAAAACCTGTAAATCATAGAACTCATTTGCTCGCAAAGATTCTTAGTCAAATCGAAACCGCAAAGATTCTTAGTCAAATCGAAACATGACATTGCGAACGTGGGAATTGCTTGAGCACATGCTTTGATTAAGATATCCTTGCCCGCCTTGGATAAGAATCTCTCTTTCCAACCTTGTATTCTCTTCCATATCTTGTCTTTGATATACTCAAAGGTTTTTTCCCTAGCCCGACCAACATAGATTGGTAGACCCGAATATTTCTCCGTTTTCGAAGCCGCAACATACGAATGTTGCGAAGCCTGCGTACGAAAAATACCGTGCAACTCTGCAACGGTTCGCGATCAGGAACAGACGCGGGAGTAACCGGGCTACCTGTAGCCCGGCCTCCAATTGTAGTTTTTGAGTATGTGCTGCCATATGAATTATGATAGTCCTCCGCCTGGTGGTGTCCGCCGCCGCGCAGGGGTAGGACCAGGAGTAGAACGACCGAGGCGACGATGCGCTGCGCAAGGTCCTCCAGGGCCCACCACGGCCGCAAAACTGTCATCGTCATGCTCCTTTCAGATACACAACAACAACAACAACAACAACATGATTCTAGGGAACAACCATCTATCTGTTCGTGTAGTTTCTTTTAGCTTTAGAATGTTTTTTCCTGCAATAAAAAGTGTGATCATGACTGATCGGAGTGATTGGATCGATGAATCATTTTGTACTGCATAGAAAATTTGTGAACTGGTCTGCCCACTTATCAAATTTGTGGAGTTGGAGCATCTCCAACCGGCTCCTCTAAACCTCCCTAAACGTTCGGGCGGACAACCCGGACAGAAAATAAGCACCCAACCGTCTCCCCTAACTCAGCCCAAACGTACAGGCTGTCCAGAAAATCCCAAAGCAAGTCCATATGTGGGGAGGGTTTGGGACGGTCCGGAATCGACCGGACAGCCCGCCACGTCGGATTCGGCAAACTCCGACTCCACATATATCCACTTCATCCCCACCCCGGATCAAACCCTAGCTCACTCTTCTCCGATCCCCTTTCCGCTCCACTCTACTCCCCGTCCTCTCCACTCTAGGAGCTTCGACCATGGCCGGCTCCGGCAGCGGATCAGGGTTGTCCGGGACTGAGATGTGTTGGGATGCCTTCGCGGAAGAGGAGGAGGAGGTATGTAGCGAGGCTGGGGAGGAGAAGAAAGGCGAGCCGCCAGCAGCGGCTCCGTCGACCAAGGCTCTGTGCTCCGCCTGTTCGGGCAGTTCCACAGCTACCGGAGACGAACCAGTGGTGTCTGTTCCTCCACATGTATGTTCTTCGTTCGCCTTGACCGTTCTAGAATGTAGAATGTTGAAATCTTTAAACGGATGCGTAATTTAGGAAATTGTTGATTTCGTAGATCGGAGGAAGAGGGATTCGCTACTCGGTTTGTGAGGATGCGCTGTTGTGCAAGACGTGGTTGGCATGACTAGATGGTCAGGACGGAAGCCATTCCGAGTTTCCGACAATGCTTCATTTTGGCGGAGGATCCATCATAAGTTCAGTGATTCATTTTGGGGGAGGATGCGCACCGAGCAATCTCTACGCCATAGATGGTCATGCATCCAAGCCGATATTAACAAGTTTGCCGGATGCTATCGTGAAGTGGGCAGCGTGAGTTTCATGTGCTTATTATGTTGCTCTACTCCATTAGGTTCATTGTGTTGACTAGCTATTCTATTTGGTAGATGAAGGATGCCATCCCAATGTTCAATGCAATTTCGGGGAGGCCGAGCACGACGGAATGGCAGATCAGACATTGTTGGGCCATACTCAAGGATAATCCATTCGTGGTCTACACGCCGGACTCTGAGAAGAAGGGGAGGGTGCGCCAAACGGAGATCCAGGCTCGGACGGAACGGTGCTCTCGGCAAAGGGTCCACGAAGAAATGGCGAGAGAGGCAAGGGAGATCCAAAGCCAGGATCGGCAGGCATGGCGCGCACGGCAAAGGGAACGCGAAGCAATGGCGAATGTGGAGAACGGCCCGATTCCCCCGCTGTGATGAGAAGCTCCGGTCTGGCAGATTTGTCTGTCCGATGAATTTGTATCCGCACGATGAACTTTGTCCGATTGTTGTGTGTGTTGAACTATATCTCTGTGCTCGATGAAACCGTCAAACTATGTTGGTCCGTATGATCTATGTTGAACTGTCTTTGAACTATCTATCCATATGTTCTACGTTGTATGTCAATATGGATTTGAGGTGACTGATTTAAGGATTACGGTTGGAGGAGACGGTTTTGAGGATTTGTCCGGTCGCTGGGTGCCGAATTTGGGGTGGCCGCTTGGAGATGTCTTAGCAAACGTGAATTTGCGTGGTGCTCTTCCTGTTCTCATGGAAAAGCGGAACTGCCCAAAAGTCCATATCGGCTCATATGCACCCATTGCTCAAAAAACATTTTTCAAAATGTCAAAATTTCTAAATAAAATTTTCAGATATATTGCATGACATTTTATGTTAGAATAAAAAGTTTCGCGAAGAAAAGATATTTTTGTGGGCTGTGCAAAAAAGACAAATTCGAGGTTTTCAAAATGACTTGTCGTAATGTATATTCGAAATTTATTTGAAGTTTTTTGACATTTTGAAAAAAAAAATGTTTTACATAACGGGTGCATCCGCACCCGCGACCCGTCAGGAACTGCTTGGTTTTCTACAAGGTTTACGCACGACATCCTTTCGTAACAGTATCTCCACCGGTGGTCCCAAAGCTCCGGCTGCGATGTATTCAGCCTCTAGGGTTGACATATAAATAGAGTTAAAACCATTTTACCAGTGATATTTTAAGGAATTGAATCCTGCGTAGTCCGAATCTAAATATCCTAGATCAAAATTGGATGGTATCTGTAGTACCATCCAAAGTTTTTCCAAAAAATTGGATGGTACCACAGGTCCAAGTTAGACGTGAAGACTAAATATTTTAGAATCCTCTTAACAAGTGTAAGATGGAGAACTTCTAGAGCTCCTTGCGACCGCGTGCACGCATACAAACACTTAACATGATATCATGTCTTGATGCGCGAAGGTACATTAAGAAACCAATCATGAAGCGATAGAGTTTCTAGTCTATAGGTTTACCGTCCGCATTGAGTTTGAGATTACCATTGGTTGGCATGGGAGCCCCTATTCCTTTTAGAAATCACAAGACCTTCGGAAAGGACCGGCTCGTGCGTTTATAACACGTCAAGTGTCGTGTTTTCTCTTTTCGTTCGCTCTCTACTCGCCAAGTGTCTGCTTCTCACTCCGCGGGGACAATGTGAGATGTCGCGATAAGTGCCAGAACAAGAGAGTTTTGGTAGAATTTCTCCTTCCAAAGCATGATAACAAAATATTTTTTAAACCGTTCGTTGGAATAACGAGCCGTTTTTATTTCTGAGATCTTAGCGTCGAGATAATCAAACTAAAACCCATGTACGTGTACTCCGTCTTTCTATATACGTGTACTCCGTTTTTTGTGTATGTGTATTCTACCTTTTCTGTTTATGTGTACTCCGCCTTCTTTGCACATCAGCACCTGTACTCCAACTTCTATGTGTCTGTACTCCGCCATATGTATTTTCACGTGCAACGGGCATACTTCTAGCTGTAGTGTGGTCGTACATCTATGGGCAGCACAGGCGTACTTCCAAGTTCCAAATGCATCGCGGGTGTGGTCGTACTTTTAAACTTCGGATTTTTGTAGAGGCGACAGATCCGGAAATTCGTTTTGGCACCCGAGCACATTTGCTCCCGATATCATGTCCCTAGATACACTATAAGATTTGCGTAGCTGAGTTCACCTTGGAATTTTCTACCACAGTAATTCCAAACCGGAGGCCCACAGCTGGCCCGCAAATTAAATGATGTCAGGACCACCCGACCGACCCGGAATAGATGCATACGAAACGCTGTGAACTGGTTCCTCGAAATTGTCCGTTCAAGTAAAATAAGAATCTCCGAGGAAATCTCACACAGGGCAGCGAGGGATCACGGCCAGGAGGGGGTTCCTGACTCGTGCTCGACTCTGGCGGCGGAGCTCGTTGATCCGACGTCTCTCTGAAAACCGAGGACCTGCGCATGTGAATCTGGCATCTCCTTCGACTCCGGCGACCGGAGCTCGTTGACCCAGCGTCTCCCTCGATTCCGATGACCGGGGCGTTTGGCTCAGGTGTCTCCCTCGAATCTGGCGACCGCAGCTCGTTGATTCGGCATCTTCCTCGAATCCGAGGACCGGATCCGATGTCTCGCTGAACTTCGGCGAGCTGAGCGCATGGATCGGCCTCTCACAATGCTCTTCATCAAACACAGGCGGGCCTTTGCAGGTCGACGCAAAAGGTGTTGCACACAGGGCGGCCAGCCATGGCAGCAGCGACGGTGAGTAATTAACCCCCATTCATGCAAGTATGTTTTAGATTTGCTCCATCTCAAGCAATCGTACTGAAATTTCCGTGAGCCCAGCAACACCGGCGACCTCCAAAATCTCCAAAATTCCATCAATCTACATGTGCACCGTATACAGTTTATCTTATCTTATCGCTTCTACGTCCATTCATGCTAGTCGATCTGGAGTTCGGGACTGATGCATTTGCTTTCCATGCTAGCTGACATGTGTCGACTCTTACTCTCTTCTAGTGGTAGGTTAGCAGGCAGAGACGCAGAGTACGCTGCTCGGCATCAGGGGCGGCATGTCGAGCCTGTCATGCAACCCCAAGCTCTGGTGCTTCTCCACGCCGTCGCTGCTCCGGCCGTCGTCGCGCAACCCCAAGCTCTACCGCTTCCCCCCGCTCCTGCGATCGTCGCACAACTCCAAGATCCAGTCCCGGCCATTGCCCACGTCGCAGTTCTCCCAACATCAGAACATGAAAGCGGCCTCGCCCGGACGCGATTACTCGCCTCTGCCTCCCAGGTGCTCGGCATCCACAACCACATGCGCAACTAACACAGCAGGGATTAGCCTGATAATCTCCTTCATCAATCTATTCATTTCTGTACTATTCATCCTCGCGGCGGTGGTCAGGTCAAAGAACTAGAACTAGGTGGTCAGACTGTAAGTACATTAGAGACACACCGCGGCGATTGCAGCCGCGAGAATGAATAGTACAGTAATCAGTTTGTTTCGTGTTAGTGACGTACTTTTGTTTTCGTGTTAGTGATGTACTGATCAGCCTGCTAGCTAATTGTACTTCCACTTATCCTAGTTACTCCACGGGGGTTAACCACTCGGCGACTTCCAGTGTAATTGATGCACTACTGATCAGACTGTTCCACGGACCATTAGTTTCTGACGAGTTGTTCCACCGGGACAGGAAAAGTGGCGTTTGGCCCGTCCAACCGAACAGGACAAACAACGAAAAGGCCCTGCCATTCAGGCCGTTTGTTTAGAACTTACCGCACATCCAGGTTTTTTACCTGGTCTATGCACATGCCAACAACAGTCAGAATTACAATCTCAACGAAATAGTGACGGACGAGATATCAGGAGCATGTACGCTCGGGTGCCAAAACGCCACCCCACAGACAGATCGTGCTTGGTGATATGTAGACCGTAGACTGATAGATGGCGAGGTAGAAGTGTATTCAATAAGCAAGAGCAGTATAAGACATAAACTGCAAATACAATTAATTAACTTCCTATCAAAAAGTGGGTTAGATAAATCAATAGATCCTACCCAGATCGATAGAATCTACCATACAGGAACACAAAATTGACTACATCCACGTGGCGGCTTCCCCGAGTTGATGACGCAGGACACGAAGCACGGGTGGCGCGCGTCCTGCGGACTGGACGGCTCCATCTCGACGACCAATTCCAGTTCCCCGACGTGCATGTCGGCGGCCATCCTGTCGCGAAGCTGCTGAGGCAGGAGGACGTCATGGCGTGACAAGGGCACGAACAGCTCCGCCGTTGACCACTTTTTTTTAGATAAAGGGATTTTATTATTTAAAAGTTTTAATCATTACACACGGTCTCTGCATAGCTAAGATGCACACAGCCACCCGTTCACCAGTAACCAATTCAGAACAAAAAGTAAAAAAGGCGAATTACATATCATAATGAGAAATTGTAGATCCGCCTAAGAATCTGGTAGGTCCATGCGGGGAGAATAACTCCCTGGCCGCAGCCTCCAGCCTCGACGCCACCTCTAAAAATAAGTCTCGGTGCTCCACACGCTGCAGGGCCGACCATTCTCGTAGCGTAGATGTACACCGATAAATAATCTGCATAACAGAAACATTTTTATCGTTAAAAATCTTATCATTTCTACATAGCCACAGCGACCAAATAATGACAATCGCGTCCATCCTACAGAAGAGTTTAAACCTAGGATCCACGCCATTTAACCAGTTGCAAAAATGTTTGCAATAGTACGCGGTGGATGTAAGGTAGAACCTATCTGGATGGCTGACCATATAGACCTGACGAATTCGCACTGGAAGAATAAGTGTTTAATGGTCTCGTCATGTTGACAGAAAACACACTATTTACTTCCGTGCCAATTACGCTTGGCAAGGTTGTCTTTGTAAGAATTACACCCCGACGAAGATACCACGCAAACACTTTAGTTTTAAGCGGGATCTTCATCTTCCAAATTTTGTTATTATCCTTAATATCGACTGGCACTTCGGGTAGAATTAGTGCTCTATACATAGAATCAACCGAGAATTTACCATTCTTCGTAAGATTCCATTGAAATTTATCTGGACCTTCCGACAATTGGACTGAATCCAATCGGATGAGCAAGCATTCCAGGATGCTTGTCTCGTTCCAAGTAAACTTCTTCTGAACGAAACATCTGGTGGGGAGGTACCCAACACCTTCGCGATCGTGTCGCTTTTGTTTCGTACAATAGTGTACAGAGCCGGATATTGTTCTCTAAGGGTAGAATGGCCTAGCCATTTATCCTCCCAGAAACGAATTTCCGATCCATCCCTAATTGAGAAAGATCCATGTTGGAAAAAAAACTTCTTTGTAGCCATGAGGCCAGCCCAGAAGTGTGAATCGCCAGGTTTCCAAAAAACCTGAGAAACAGCTTGATCTCCCACATACTTTCTCCTAAGGAGGGTTTGCCAAACTCCATCTTCCGATAGAAGTTTGAAGAGCCATTTACCTAGCAAGGCTCTATTCTTGACCTCAAGGTCATGAATTCCGAGCCCTCCTTGGTCTTTAGGGCAACAAACCACACTCCATTTAGTCAGACGATATTTTTTCTTCTCACAATCCCCTTGCCAAAAGAATCTAGACCGGAAATAATCCAATCTTTTTAAGACTCCTTTGGGCAATTGGAAGAATGAAATCATGTACAGTACCAATTAGTACCGAGTTTATGAGAACCAATCTTCCACCCAGGGATAAGAGTTTGCCTTTCCAGCTATTTAAGCGTAATTGAAGTCTTTCCTCCACCTTTTTCCATTCAGCATTTGTAAGTTTCCGATAATGAATCGGAATACCCAAATAGTTGATAGGAAATTGACCTTGCTCACAGCCAAAAAGTTCAGCATACAAGGCGGCGTTTTCTTGAGCCTCGCCAAAGCAAAACAATTCACTTTTATGGAAATTTATCTTAAGACCCGAAAGTTGCTCGAATGCTGACAAGATCAGCTTAAGGTTACGAGCTTTTTCGATGTCATGTTCCATAAAAAGAATTGTATCGTCAGCATATTGAAGAATCGATAAACCACCATCTACAAGATGTGGAATCACTCCTTCAATTTGACCCTCAGATTTAGCGCGTTCGATCAAGATAGCCAACATATCAGCCACTATATTAAATAGTATTGGCGATAACGGGTCACCCTGTCTGAGGCCTTTTTTCGTTTGAAAGTATTTGCCAGTGTCATCATTGACCTTAATGGCTACACTTCCTCCCGAAACAAAGCTATTTATTAACGCGCACCACTCAGTAGAAAAACCTTTCATTCTGAGGGTCTGCTGAAGGAAAGACCATTTGACTTTATCATAAGCTTTCTCAAAGTCAATTTTAAGAATTACCCCATTCAGCTTTTTCCTATGTAGCTCGTGAACTGTTTCATGTAGGATCGCAACTCCATCAAGGATGTTGCGGCCTTGCATAAAAGCCGTCTGAGACGGACGAACCACATGATCTGCCACACTGTTCAGTCGAATCGTAGCCACTTTGGTGAATATTTTAAAACTAACGTTAAGAAGGCATATAGGTCTAAATTGTTGAATCCTTTCTGCCTCGTTAACCTTAGGTAATAAAATTATCTCACCAAAATTGAGACGAAACAACTCTATGTCCATTGTGAAGACAGCGAACAGTTGAAGTAAATCAGACTTGATAACATCCCAAAAGTTCTGGTAGAACTCAGCCGGGAAACCATCAGGTCCAGGTGCTGTATTATGTTTCATTTGGAAAACCGCCATCCTCACTTCCTCCTCTGAGTAGAGTTTAGTAAGTAGACTATTTTCCGCATCTGAAACCTGGGGGATATCCTCTGTTCGAGACTCATCCAAAGTGAAATTTCCTTCCTCTGGAGCACCGAACAGGCCTTTATAGTAATTTGTAATGTACGACTTTAGTTGTTCATGGCCCTCAATCGTTCCCTCATCCTGGACTAGAGAATGAATGCGCTTTTTCCTGTGTCTGCCATTGGCAATACTATGGAAATAGCGAGTATTCGAATCCCCTTCTAGGATGAATTGGGCTTTAGAACGTTGATACCATTTTAACTCCTCCTCTCGCAGTAGCTTCGCTATCTGTGCATTGGATTGGCTCTTTAGCTCAATCTCTTGCGGATAGTAACCGAACTTCTGCTAATGCTTCTAGAGCATCAATTATCGAGGAAAGTCGTTCCTTCTCTTTTTTAAGTAAACCAGAAGTATGACGAGCCCAGCCAACGAGGTGCGTGCGTAAAGCACGTATCTTGTTGTTCCACCGCTGGATAGGCGTATCACCCGCAACTGGTCTTTCCCAAATTCTTTTAACCATCTCATGGAAACCCTCGCGGTGCAGCCACCCAAGCTCAAACTTGAACCGTGGCTTACACTGTGGTCTGGGTATTCCAGTGGTCAAAAGAATGGGAGCATGGTCTGACAATCCTCAATACGTTCTAGAGCCCGTACCGACACCAGTGGGAACCTAGATTCCCAATCAGTATCCATCAGTACACGGTCTAGTTTCTCGTATGTGGGTTCAGGGAGAGAATTAGCCCAAGTGAACTGTCTCCCCACCATTGTTATCTCTCTTAAGTTCAAGCTGTCGATGACTGCATTGAACAAAAGAGGCCAACGGTTGTCAAACCGACCTTTACTTTTCTCAAACGGAAAACGTAGCATATTGAAATCCCCACCAATGATAACAGGGTGTGGGTTATCTTTTGCCAAGTTTACCATTTCACAGAGAAAAGCAGTCTTAGCCGCTTCCTGAGCCGGCCCATACACGGCAACAAGACTCCAAATGAAATTATCGGATTTATTACGGATGTGCATTTTAATATGAAAATCACCATCCGTAACATCCAACACTTCCATGGTATCAGTCCTGATGCCTAGTAGAATGCCGCCGGAACGGCCATGAGGGGGACGCGAGTACCAATCAAACTCTATACCGCCCGAAAGTCGGTTCAATATAGATTGCGAAAACTCACGTCTACCCGTCTCAGAAATAGCTAAGAAATCCAAATTATGGTCCTAAACACAACCAGCAAAGTGCAAATATTTAGCCAAGTCACCAAGACCTCTGCTATTTGCAAACATGCCATTCATTGGGAAACCGTGGGGGATTTGGATAACTTGGCCCGTTTCCGAGACTTGTTGGTGGTAGATTCGGTCGACGCAGAAGGGAGACACCACGCTCCACGCGATGTCTAGCTGACCGTACGATACGGTCATCGTGCCCTTCTCCCTGCAGTACCGCCGCATCTGCCGCCCGTTGTAGACGCGGAAAGTGAGGTTCAGTTCCAGCGACATCACCGCCGGCGGGCTGCGCAGCGGGTCGAGCCCCTTGACGCCTGAAACCTCGACGGAGAAATAAGGATCCACGTGGCGGAAGATGTATGCCCCGTAGCCTAGCGCAGCGAGAGCAAGGAAGAGTATCAGCACCATGGCCAGGAGAACGCAGTTGCTCTGGCTTTCCGCCGGCTATGGCTCCTCTGCCTCTAGAGCGCCCATGGCCCTGCGTGCGATGAAGACAAGGAAAGAAGCTGCGTACGTAGGCAAATCAACGTTGACCTGCTTGCGTTCTATTATGCTCTTGGCAGTCCGGGTTCGGCACTAGTCCGCGTCCATCAAGATTCAAGAGATTGCAATCTTTTCAAGTTTCTTTCTGTGATATGAATCGAAACAGATTCAGTTAGTATCTACAGGGGTCAGGGGTGCATTCTCAGCTAGCAGCCATACCGTGCTCGTGTCGTGGACAATAAGAACACTCGGCCGTTTGGATTCGACTAATCGCGATTGATCTCCGCTAACTGAAGTAGTCCCTCCGATATATAGTACTCGTAGCAACACAACAATCCTTAACACACAGCAGGGATCTCTAAAGATGAGTCAAGGCCACATCTCACGGACATGCAGGGGGGGTCTCGCGACTCTGGAGGCGACTCTGGAGGCGATCGCGCCGCCGTCGGTGGCCGTGCTAAGGTGAGCTCCCTTCTCCCCTCACCGTTCATCTCCTCCCGCCCCTCTCCAGGCGGCGGACTGGGTGGGCAGTTCTGGCCCTCGCGGATGACCTGCTCTTCGCGGACATCAGCGACGCCAGTGAGGAGGCCGACCCCTCCTCTCCACCTCGAGCTGGCCTCCGGCCAACTCTCGAAGATTTTCTCCAGGCGACAGATGAGCGTAGCTCGCTGCGTGCTCCGCGGCATTCAGCGTTTGCCCCGGGCGGCCGGGGCTCTCGCTTCTCGCCGTCGACCGACGCCGGCTTCAGCCGCCGCCGAGACGCTACCCGTCGCGAGTCCTCCCGCTCGCCACGTGCGCTCCAGGTCAGCTACTCCCCGCCTCCGCGCAGCAGGAGTGGAGCCAGGCTGGAGCGGCCGGTGCCTACCTCCCCGTCGTCGACGACGATGTCGGCGCCACCACACCCGCCACCGGCTAGCCCTAGGCGGGAGACGAGGCACAGTCCCCCCCCAATCTGGCGTGGGCCGGAAGTTGGGCCTCTCCTAAACCCTAGCCTGGGACGGGAGGCCTGGCCCAGTTTGTGGCCCGCGTCAGAGTCTGTCGCGGCAGCAGCTAGGGAGCGGCCCATGGGCTTGCTGGAGGCCCTACCGCTGGTGGTGGATGCGCCACGTCCTGCCGAAGGCGATAACGGGTTGTGGGCCCGAGCCCATAAGTGGCTTTGGGTCCAACTCGGGTGCACGAACCTCTCGCTAGGGTTCCCTAAATCAAAAGAGGACGTGCGGCGGCGGAGAAGACGCAAAAATCTAATCCGGTTTGCGCGCCCTCCCTTCCCCCTCTCCCGCTCCTTTGCGCAGGTGACGGCGGCCATGGATCTGAGTGCCTCCGGTTCGCAGGGCGGCAAGCGCCGCCTCGAGGAACCGCGATAGCAGGCGGTGGCGACTCGGCAAAGTAGGGCTCGCACCATGGCCGCGGTGACGAAAGGAAAGAAGAAGGGAGGAGCGAGCAAGAAGGGGCAGGGCCAGTGATGTGGGTTAGCCCCGATCTTCACGGATTTGGGCGGAGGGAACGATGAACACGAAGAACAAGGGATGAACTTAAGAACACACAAGAGGAGAAAACACACAAATCAAGGATAACTAGCAAGTAGCAACTCAGCAAGATTCAATTGGTAAGAAATCCCCGTGGGCAGCCCCCAATTCTCCTCTCCCAAGCACACCTTACTCTTAGGATTGTTTGTCCAATTGGTCAATCCAACCAACCCAATAGAATCCCCCAAGGATGAAAGATTGGCAAGTAGCAAACTACAAGAGGAAGCCTTGGTATTCATGAAGGGATCTTCTCCACAAGGGGAGACCTTGGTTCATCTCCACAAGGGGAGGCCTTGATTCATCTCCATAGGAGGAAAGAGACACTTTGAGAAGAAGGAGCAAGGCTCTACTCTAATCCCAAATCATAGTCTAACCCTAACCCTGGGGGGAGGCAGCTATTTATAGTCTAGATGCGAAATATGGATGAGTGACTAGGATTACATGGCTCAAGGGCCATCTCAGCACATAGGCTCGCGCAGGTCCGGTAGTACCGGCCAGGGTTGGCCGGTAGTACCGGCCGGGGCGGTAGTACCGGAATTAATTCCGGTAGTACCGCTTAAGGTGGCATCGGATCCAGTAGCGTCTGGCGACTCGGCGGTAGTACCGGCCGCGGTGGTCCGGTAGTACCGGCCAACACTTTTTCAGGATTTCCAGCTTCTTTTCCCCGCTCTTCTTCTTCTTCTTCTTCTTCTTCTTCTTGGCCATCTTCTTGGGTATTCTCTTGGTCATCTCCTCCACTTCATTGTGGGTCGTCATCAAGGTGGTTCCTGAGTATGCACAAAGTATCCGAATGAAGTAGCAAACCATTCAAAGGAGTGTCGAGATCACACATAGATAGGAGTGAGTTCACCTTATCATGGAGAGCTTTGACTCTTGCTCTAGTCATTGGGCCACTTGGCGTGTCATGTGTAGGGCGCACTACATCATCTCCCCCCTTGGAAAAGAGTCGTCCTCGACTCTTGGTCATCCTCATCGCTTGATGTTCCAAGGTATGGCGATAGGTCGGCGACGTTGAAGGTGTCATGGACCAAGTGTTTGGAGTTGGAGATGTCGATCTTGTAGGCATTATCGTTGATGCGCTTGAGAACCTTGAAATGTCCGTCTCCGCGAGGGTGACTTCCTTGCATCCGGAAAAAGATCTTTGCGAAGATGTGGCCAACCAAGGTCTCCTTCTTCAAATATCATGGCGCGCTTGTTCTTGTTCATCTTTGTGGCGTGTGATTCATTGTGCTTTTATAGCGTAGTTCTTGTTTCCGCATGGAGCTTTTTCATGTAAGCGGCTCGCTTGTCGAAGTCCATGTTAACTTGTTCACGGAGTGGAAGTGGTAGCATGTCGAGCACCATGTAAGGGTTTGAACCATAGACGATCTCGAAGGGAGTTCTCTTTGTTGCTCGGTGTAGTGCTCGATTGTAGGCGAACTCGGCATGAGGGATGCATTCTTCCCAATTCTTGAGATTTGGCTTGATCAACACACGAAGGAGTGTAGATAGGCTTCGATTCACCACTTCGATTTGTCCATCCGTTTGAGGGTGGTAGGCGGTGGAGAAGAGTTGCTTGATTCCGAACTTGGCCATCAACGTCTTCCAAAAATAGCTCACAAACTTGACGTCTCGATCCGAAACAATGGTCTTTGGCACTCCATGAAGATGGACGATTGTGGCGCCCCGACCCGACTGCTATACAGTGATGCTGTGTGTCACCGGTTAAGCGATACAACCGGAGGTTACGGGTTTACCAATCCCCGGCCAAAACCTTTGGCAGGCGTTGCGGGGTACACCTCACTCCCGACAACGCAACACCCCGATTGATGCCTTAACACAGGCACAACTATCAAAGCATAATAGTAAGATCAAGACTTGTGGAACAACTGGCACATCACAGACTCTACGACACAAAATCATATAGTTCAACTCTTATACAGAGAAAGATAGCAAATGACAACCAGAGGTCACCGACCCAACATTACATCAAGCAGAAGCGAAATAGGTTGTTCTAAACAACAAGATCCAACATATGGCCTAAGAGGCCTACAGATAAACATCACAGCGCCAGCTGTTCCAGGATGTCCCAAGCTGCCACCTGGGAACCCCAGACTACTCGTCGACGTCCACAAAGAACCCACCTTCGAAGTCGGTGAAGTCCTCCTCTGAAACAAAAGCAAAGACGTTGAGTTCGACGAACTCGCAAGATTAAGAGCTAATATATGCTCGATGATTAGCTGTCAAGGTTTTATGGCTCTTTTGCATAAGGCTGATTTTATTTATGAAAAACATAACTCAAAGGCATCGACTATTAGAACATTTTCAAAGAGGGGTAAGAAGTAACTCTTTTCTCTTGAGATCACTTTCTCAACACCAACATCACCATTGTACCTGTTCATCAAAGGCACCTCCCCGAATCACCCTCGAGGAAGTCAACCTTACATTCGTGGAATTGGTACCTCTAGTACCCAGTTTTTAATCATTCCGTTTAAGTTATTCTATGATCATCGTCCATTCCCAAGTCGTCCGTAACCGTGGACACGGCTTTTCGAAAAGAATTATCCCTGCAGGGGTGTACAAAGTGGAAGTCCCTGGAGTCCTGAGGGGCCCCAGTTCCTTCGCCACGCGTACCGTCCGGCCCATTACCTGCGCATTAGCTCTCTTCCTTGGAAAGCCGGCTGGGTGGGAGCGGTGTCGACTTCTCCCTAGTTAAGGACTTTCCAGGATCATCAGTGGCGGTAGGACTGCCAGGATCACCACACCCCGCCCCACAGCCACTCATTTTCCTAACACCACCATCCTCATCCCTGTTCATACCACCATCATCACGCACGCGCAAATGGAAGCCCGAACTAGAGGACCCTGACTAGCCCCGCTCGAGTTATTTAGTCTATGAGGGTTCCTGCACTGCGAATGCAGAGGCCTCACGCATGGTTGCACGCTCAGTCTTGGTTCAGGATGTACAGAACTCGCACCTAGGCGGCGAGAACGAGACAAAGCACCACAACCACAGTGGCCTCTCATCCCCACCTTTAAGCAAATTATTAACCACCACCATCACTTTCCATCACATCCGGTTATTCCATACCTGTTCCAACCATTGAAACATCCACCGGACCTGCAAACCTTTAAACTAAGCATGGCTAAGCATATACATAGCAAATATACTTATCTTTGGCCAACACTTCAATCCTATGGATATTAGGAAGGATACAGGTAAATTGGCAATAGATTTCTAATGCAACTAGTAGGATACTCTAGTCCAAGCAAAAAACATTTGGAACCGAATGCAATATTATAGTGGGGAAAATAATTGCAAAATATAGGAGGAGACATGCTCAGAGGGGGGATTACGCTTGCCTTGTTCAGAGTGCTGGTAGTACTGCTCGGCGGGGTATTGAGGTGGAACCCCGTCTGCTTGATCTAACGAAGCACACACGGAAAAACAAATCAATCACCACACATGTGTACCATGCAATGCACAATCACATGATGACATGACAAGTTTATGCAAGGTAGCATCATTTAGTTTATCTAGCAAAATTAAATGGAGAGCCAAATAATTAGGCAATTATTTGGAAGCAACCCCATATTTAACTTAATGACCACCTTGTTCATAAATTATTACATTACTAAGAAATGGCTCAAATATGCATGAACATGGCATGAATGGATAGGGTTTGTTCTCCCGATCAAATTGGTACCTCATTTGTAATTTTCCGAGTACCGACGAATAATTAGTGAATTAAATAATTATTCGAATTTCATTCTTTTAATCAATTTATGAATAACCTCAAATAAATATTTGTGATCATGATGTGAGATTAGCATGGTTTGGTAACATTTGAACTGCTGATCATTTTGATATTTTATTCACAAATTTTGGTTACTTACTTCCCAAGTTATGAATTTTCCCGAATTAGGTATTATTTACGCCATTTTAGGGTTTCCTAAATAAGGCAAAATTATTTTCTCAAAAGAGCTTGGCAATAACACTAACAAGTAGGTATTGTTTTTCTAAACAATTTAATATTTGATTTGCTAAAATTGGAGCAATTTTCAAATAGTTATGAATTGTTTTATTTTATTTAAATTAAAAACAGATTTTACTGTTTGGGCCGGCCCACAGGTCGGCCCAGGCCGGTTTCAGGCCGGAGGGGTGGCAGAGGCATCCGGCTCGTGGCCCGGTTAAGGCCGGGCCCAAGGCCGGCTAAGGGCCCGAGGCGGCCGGTCGTTAGCCCGGCTTGGCCGGCTCCGCGGCCGGGCAACGCGTGAGGAAAACAAGGAAAAAAAAGGGGGCGCCTCTGCGTCCGGGCGATCGTGAGGAAGAGAAAAAGGGCGCCCCGCGCAGGGATCGAACCCGCGTCGACGCGCGAGCGCAGCAGATCGGAGGCGTTGACCAATGGGTCGAGCTCGTGTTGGTGATAGGCAAGGGATCGGTTTCCTTTTGTGATGCTCGCGTGGGAAACTGACGAAACTGAACTAAGTTCAGTCTTGGACAGTGGCGGCGCTGTGCACGGCGGTAACTCGAATGGGCGGCGCTTCCAGGAAGCGAACGAAGGGGAAGGAGGCAGGGGAGTGGCGGAGGCTCACCCCGAGTCTACTGGCGCAAGGAGACGGCTTGTGGTCGACGGCAATGACCGGAGCTTGACGGAGAGGACGAAGGAGAGCGGCGGACGGCGTCGGGGAAGTTGAGGACGGCGACGTCGTTTCACCGCCTCCCCGGTCGATTCCTCTGGCAAAGAGGAAGATGGCGACGTGGCGGAGGTCGTGGTGGTGCTCGATTGGCTGCGGGTGCTCTCCAACGGCGGCGATGCAGCGGCGGGCTCGAACGGCGCCTCGGCCAGGGAGAGGAGCAAGAGGGAGAGGGGAGAGCAGGGGAGCAGGTGGGGGAAGTGAGCAGCGTGGCCTCGGGGTCGTGCTTCTCCTCGCAGGAGAAGGGCAGGGGAGGGGGCCCAGCGCGTGCGGTGCGAGCGCAGCACGGCGAGCTCGCGGGCGCGGTCGAGCTTGTCTCGGTCGCTACAGGAGGAAGAGGATGCAGCGTTTGCAAAGAGGTCCCTGGGGATTTTGAAACCATCACAAACAGGTCCCTGTCTAGTACTGTGTAAAAACTACAGCAGCCGTTTTCGAATTATTTGAGGCAGTTACCTACCTCCAAAAATTATGTAAATTTTTGGGTAGCCTCTTTATAATATTATGAAGCTCCCCTAATTTCTTCAGAATATTTGAGAATCATTTGGTATGAAAATAAAATAGGAATTGCCCACAGGCAATTTGGAGATTCTCTTCACTCATTTTATTTTCCAAATCAAAATAGTTTGTCAAAATTAGATTTGGAACTTTTGAAACTTCCTTGACAAATATAGATGTCAAGATGTTTTTGTTTTGCAAGCTTGAACACTTTCATTGTTTCGAATTTGCCATCGAAGCAAAACACATTAGAGATTTCTCAAAGTTATAATTGCTTGTGCATTTTTAATTAAGGATGCCATGAATGCAATTAACACAAAAGTGGAAATTTTATTCGGGTTTTTAGGTTCTCGAATCTTGGGTTGTTACAACTCTACCCTCCTTACAGGAATCTCGTCCCGAGATTCTTAGAGTAGGAAAGAGGGAAAAGGTTACAACGGTACTACACAACCTTCTCGCTTCGGGTGGCTTCTCTCTTGAAGAGGTTGACGAAGGGCATCATGAAGATCTTCATCGGCTTCACGTCGAGGTCACTATCAAAGTACACCATAGGAAAGGAGGAAAACTCACCGGAAGGATGGACCTTTGAGAAGATACCACGACCGAGTACCTCCTAGTAGAATCTTAGGATGGGACGTCGAGCATCCCTTGGATTAATAGTTAGGAGACACATGCGGGAGAGGAAAGATTGATACGGAGTTTCTAATGTGTAGACAACAGTTCCCAAAAAGGTTGAGAATATGAACCTTGCACAAGGCCTAGAATTTCTGAAAACGAATTTTACACAAGATTCCAACAGAATGAAGAGGCAATTCAGATCACTGGAGAAGGATCAGAAAGATGGATTAAGAGAACTTCTGAAACTCCGCAAACGTCAGTATTGGGAACACTTCTTGATTTTCCAGACATCGGGACAAACTTCTTGAGGATCACCAACTATCGTTTTCTGATTGAGAGTCAAACCTGGGAAGTGTAGAGATACTTCAGACTCAGCACCGGTAGGAATAGGAAGCTTTACAATGCATACCAACGGATTACATTTGCTAGGACCCCAAGAGTTGGACTACAAGGTTTAACTCCAAAGGAGGAACGAGATGGCGGAACTCGTGTATTAACAGCTGGTCAGGAGACAGCTGCCCTAATCTGATACCTTGCAGCGAGACACGATTGAGGTCTTGATGGGGAACACCATAGAAGACAAAGAAGTTCTCAGACTTCCTCTCGTTTGGAACAGTTCAATCAGTGGCTTGGATGCATAGATAAAATCTTCAAGGAATGGAGGTAACCACATACCATCCCGAGAATATTCTACACATCCACGATCGAGTTGGAATGATTCGGAGGAACCCAGACAATTCACTCAGATCCACGGCGACATCTTTCAGCAATTGGACGTGAACCAAGGAAAGTCACTTCTAACTCCAGAACACATACTTTGTGAAGACACAAAGTTAGTTCCAACAATTTTCCAATGCTAACGCCCAATATCCAATATGAATCTCCTCAAACAAGGAGAGGATAAGAAGGTAGTTGATGGGCTCAACACGAACTTATCCAGGTACTCCAAGTCGGTATACTCATATTTCACCAGAACTAGGCATAAGTATTGGTCAGACTAACATCTTTCTAATCTGAGTTTAACCTACTGAATGTGTTAGTCTGAGTTTGATTTGACGATAGCCCAAATCAAATCAAAAATTTGTAGGATAGCATATCCACAAAGGAGATACCACCTTGCTTCGACACAGGAAGCTAGACATCCATTGAGAAGTGAACTATATCAGATAGAGCTTTTGGTCTTTTAACTCCCCAAGTGGTTTAAGCTCAACCGAATAATTCTGGACATCCAGCACGATTTTCTTGGAGAAGGGAGTGGTTTAGAGAACCAGCTTACCCATAAACTGAACATCACGGTCAGGTGACAACCCGGCGATACTTCTGGAAAGACCTCCAAAATATCACGATCCACCGATCTGTCTTGGGTTCGAGGGAGAATCATGCCTTTCAAGGCAAGACGATGTGGTCTTGGGAACTTCGGCACGAACCTAGCTCCTTGACCGAGGGAAGGCACCGGAGAAAACGAACTTGGCAACACAATCAAACTCAGCTTATTGATCGGATACCCAATCATGCTAAGGAGGATAAAGAAGGTCTTTGGATTGCAACGCAGTAAGAACTGCTGAGAATATCCGATAGCCACATCATTGCTCACGTCGTATCATTCTCGAGTAACAAGTCACTCGGAGAACGAAGAGTAGCACAGTGTGCGAGCATCACTTCATCAAGAGGATCATAATACCTAGCTCGAGTGCACACTCTTTATACCAAGATGTCGTGCTACTCTAAGATGGAACAGAAATAGAGACTAATAAACCTCTTATTCTGTGGAATACAAAGCTTTGACCTAGCCCGAGAAGTGGACAAGGTACTGGAGTTTGTTTCTCCTAACAAGTCGAAGTGGAAAGTTTGACGGATCCAAAGAGTGACTGGCATCGGAACATACCAATACTCGATAGAACTTTATTGTCAACCGACAGACAAAGGTCGGAAAGCGGATCAGAGTAAGAAACTTGCTCAGGAGAAATCCTAAGATGTTGAAGATGCACTGGTTATTACTCAATTATGATAACCATGCCCGAAAAGGAGAGATGTAGCGGAATCACGAACAGAGTTGGGAGACATGCTAGAAGAATCCTGGCTGTAACCCCGATGGTTCCAAGACAGAACCTAACACAAGGCTAAGGGAGAAATGAAGTTACATAGCCAGCTGAGGGATGGTACATTAATGCTCGACCATTTACCACACAGACCACGGAAAAGACTTGGGTTGAAGATCAGCATCATGTGCTACTAGCGAGAGTTAAGAAATCACAACTTAACACACTCTAGTTGACACAATCTGGGACCTTATGTTCAAGTCCTTGGGTTAAAACCCAAAAGAACGGATTAAGAGATTAAACTAGATAGGAATACAAGGGTTCGTAACCAACTGAGTTGATGGGAACTTTCGTCGTACTCCAGATGGTTTCTCGGCACATGAAGCTTCGGATTGTAGCGCGGCGGGAGCAAGTGAGCACATAACACGCAAGGTAGAACCCAACCGCGAGATCCTAATAATTTTGAAGTAACAGGTGAGGAGAAAAACTTTTAATTCAAATCGAGGTAAGATTGCTCCGAGATTAGAGGGTAACCAGATAAGGAGTAAAAAGAATCCTAAGATGGTTTTCACAACTCATTTTTAGGTTAAAATATTTTCACAAACACTAGACTCAACGTCGACCAGTAGAAGGGTTTCCTACAGGCAGTACTGCTCTGATACCAACTTGTGGCGCCCCGACCCGACTGCTATACAGTGATGCTGTGTGTCACCGGTTAAGCGATACAACCGGAGGTTACGGGTTTACCAATCCCCGGCCAAAACCTTTGGCAGGCGTTGCGGGGTACACCTCACTCCCGACAACGCAACACCCCGATTGATGCCTTAACACAGGCACAACTATCAAAGCATAATAGTAAGATCAAGACTTGTGGAACAACTGGCACATCACAGACTCTACGACACAAAATCATATAGTTCAGCTCTTATACAGAGAAAGATAGCAAATGACAACCAGAGGTCACCGACCCAACATTACATCAAGCGGAAGCGAAATAGGTTGTTCTAAACAACAAGATCCAACATATGGCCTAAGAGGCCTACAGATAAACATCACAGCGCCAGCTGTTCCAGGATGTCCCAAGCTGCCACCTGGGAACCCCAGACTACTCGTCGACGTCCACAAAGAACCCACCTTCGAAGTCGGTGAAGTCCTCCTCTGAAACAAAAGCAAAGACGTTGAGTTTGACGAACTCGCAAGATTAAGAGCTAATATATGCTCGATGATTAGCTGTCAAGGTTTTATGGCTCTTTTGCATAAGGCTGATTTTATTTATGAAAAACATAACTCAAAGGCATCGACTATTAGAACATTTTCAAAGAGGGGTAAGAAGTAACTCTTTTCTCTTGAGATCACTTTCTCAACACCAACATCACCATTGTACCTGTTCATCAAAGGCACCTCCCCGAATCACCCTCGAGGAAGTCAACCTTACATTCGTGGAATTGGTACCTCTAGTACCCAGTTTTTAATCATTCCGTTTAAGTTATTCTATGATCATCGTCCATTCCCAAGTCGTCCGTAACCGTGGACACGGCTTTTCGAAAAGAATTATCCCTGCAGGGGTGTACAAAGTGGAAGTCCCCGGAGTCCCGAGGGGCCCCAGTTCCTTCGCCACGCGTACCGTCCGGCCCATTACCTGCGCATTAGCTCTCTTCCTTGGAAAGCCGGCTGGGTGGGAGCGGTGTCGACTTCTCCCTCGTTAAGGACTTTCCAGGATCATCAGTGGCGGTAGGACTGCCAGGATCACCACACCCCGCCCCACAGCCACTCATTTTCCTAACACCACCATCCTCATCCCTGTTCATACCACCATCATCACGCACGCGCAAATGGAAGCCCGAACTAGAGGACCCTGGCTAGCCCCGCTCGAGTTATTTAGTCTATGAGGGTTCCTGCACTGCGAATGCATAGGCCTCACGCATGGTTGCACGCTCAGTCTTGGTTCAGGATGTACAGAACTCGCACCTAGGCGGCGAGAACGAGACAAAGCACCACAACCACAGTGGCCTCTCATCCCCACCTTTAAGCAAATTATTAACCACCACCATCACTTTCCATCACATCCGGTTATTCCATACCTGTTCCAACCATTGAAACATCCACCGGACCTGCAAACCTTTAAACTAAGCATGGCTAAGCATATACATAGCAAATATACTTATCTTTGGCCAACACTTCAATCCTATGGATATTAGGAAGGATACAGGTAAATTGGCAATAGATTTCTAATGCAACTAGTAGGATACTCTAGTCCAAGCAAAAGACATTTGGAACCGAATGCAATATTATAGTGGGGAAAATAATTGCAAAATATAGGAGGAGACATGCTCAGAGGGGGGATTACGCTTGCCTTGTTCAGAGTGCTGGTAGTACTGCTCGGCGGGGTATTGAGGTGGAACCCCGTCTGCTTGATCTAACGAAGCACACACGGAAAAACAAATCAATCACCACACATGTGTACCATGCAATGCACAATCACATGATGACATGACAAGTTTATGCAAGGTAGCATCATTTAGTTTATCTAGCAAAATTAAATGGAGAGCCAAATAATTAGGCAATTATTTGGAAGCAACCCCATATTTAACTTAATGACCACCTTGTTCATAAATTATTACATTACTAAGAAATGGCTCAAATATGCATGAACATGGCATGAATGGATAGGGTTTGTTCTCCCGATCAAATTGGTACCTCATTTGTAATTTTCCGAGTACCGACGAATAATTAGTGAATTAAATAATTATTCGAATTTCATTCTTTTAATCAATTTATGAATAACCTCAAATAAATATTTGTGATCATGATGTGAGATTAGCATGGTTTGGTAACATTTGAACTGCTGATCATTTTGATATTTTATTCACAAATTTTGGTTACTTACTTCCCAAGTTATGAATTTTCCCGAATTAGGTATTATTTACGCCATTTTAGGGTTTCCTAAATAAGGCAAAATTATTTTCTCAAAAGAGCTTGGCAATAACACTAACAAGTAGGTATTGTTTTTCTAAACAATTTAATATTTGATTTGCTAAAATTGGAGCAATTTTCAAATAGTTATGAATTGTTTTATTTTATTTAAATTAAAAACAGATTTTACTGTTTGGGCCGGCCCACAGGTCGGCCCAGGCCGGTTTCAGGCCGGAGGGGTGGCAGAGGCATCCGGCTCGTGGCCCGGTTAAGGCCGGGCCCAAGGCCGGCTAAGGGCCCGAGGCAGCCGGTCGTTAGCCCGGCTTGGCCGGCTCCGCGGCCGGGCAACGCGTGAGAAAAACAAGGAAAAAAAAGGGGGCGCCTCTGCGTCCGGGCGATCGTGAGGAAAAGAAAAAGGGCACCCCGCGCAGGGATCGAACCCGCGTCGACGCGCGAGCGCAGCAGATCGGAGGCGTTGACCAATGGGTCGAGCTCGTGTTGGTGATAGGCAAGGGATCGGTTTCCTTTTGTGATGCTCACGTGGGAAACTGACGAAACTGAACTAAGTTCAGTCTTGGACAGTGGCGGCGCTGTGCACGGCGGTAACTCGAACGGGCGGCGCTTCCAGGAAGCGAACGAAGGGGAAGGAGGCAGGGGAGTGGCGGAGGCTCACCCCGAGTCTACTGGCGCAAGGAGACGGCTTGTGGTCGACGGCAATGACCGGAGCTTGACGGAGAGGACGAAGGAGAGCGGCGGACGGCGTCGGGGAAGTTGAGGACGGCGACGTCATTTCACCGCCTCCCCGGTCGATTCCTCTGGCAGAGAGGAAGATGGCGACGTGGCGGAGGTCGTGGTGGTGCTCGATTGGCTGCGGGTGCTCTCCAACGGCGGCGATGCAGCGGCGGGCTCGAACGGCGCCTCGGCCAGGGAGAGGAGCAAGAGGGAGAGGGGAGAGCAGGGGAGCAGGTGGGGAAAGTGAGCAGCGTGGCCTCGGGGTCGTGCTTCTCCTCGCAGGAGAAGGGCAGGGGAGGGGGCCCAGCGCGTGCGGTGCGAGCGCAGCACGGCGAGCTCGCGGGCGCGGTCGAGCTTGTCTCGGTCGCTACAGGAGGAAGAGGATGCAACGTTTGCAAAGAGGTCCCTGGGGATTTTGAAACCATCACAAACAGGTCCCTGTCCAGTACTGTGTAAAAACTACAGCAGCCGTTTTCGAATTATTTGAGGCAGTTACCTACCTCCAAAAATTATGTAAATTTTTGGGTAGCCTCTTTATAATATTATGAAGCTCCCCTAATTTCTTCAGAATATTTGAGAATCATTTGGTATGAAAATAAAATAGGAATTGCCCACAGGCAATTTGGAGATTCTCTTCACTCATTTTATTTTCCAAATCAAAATAGTTTGTCAAAATTAGATTTGGAACTTTTGAAACTTCCTTGACAAATATAGATGTCAAGATGTTTTTGTTTTGCAAGCTTGAACACTTTCATTGTTTCGAATTTGCCATCGAAGCAAAACACATTAGAGATTTCTCAAAGTTATAATTGCTTGTGCATTTTTAATTAAGGATGCCATGAATGCAATTAACACAAAAGTGGAAATTTTATTCGGGTTTTTAGGTTCTCGAATCTTGGGCTGTTACAACGATTTCCCTGAAAAACAACGTGGCGATATGTGAAGCATCGTCGGTCTTATTGCATGGTATGAAGTGTGCCATCTTAGAGAAACGATCAATGACGACAAATATGGTATCCTTGTTTGTTTTAGTACGTGGGAGACCTAAGACGAAATCCATAGCAATATCGGACCACGGTCTATGTGGAATGCGTAAAGGTGTGTATAAGCCATGCGAGTTTAGAGACTTACCTTTGAGACATGTAGAACATCGGCGCACAAGGCGGTTCACGTCGTGGTACATGCGTGGCCAATAGTAGTTGGTGGAGAGCATGGCGTAGGTCTTGTCGCGTCCAAAGTGACCCATGAGTGATCCTCCATGTGATTCCTTCAAAAGGACCAAACGAAGCGAAGACTCGGTATGCATAGTTTGTTAGCCTTAAACAAGAAACCTTGGTGCAAATAGAAATCACCAATTCCTTTGTGCTCCGAACATTGAGCGAAAATGTCTCCAAAGAAAGCATCGGTAGCATACAACTCCTTTATCTCATCCAAACCCAAGACACTAATGTCAAGACGTGTAAGTAGGTTGGCCTTGCGGGATAGAGCATCCGCGACCACATTGTCTTTACCTTTCTTGTATTTGATTACAAAGTAAAAGACTCAATGAACTCAACCCACTTAGCATGTCTTTTGTTCAAATTTGTTTGACTTTTCAAATATTTCAAGGATTCATGGTCGGAATGAATGACAAATTCCTTAGGACGAAGGTAATGTTGCCACACATCCAAAACACGAACCAAAGCAAATAACTCTTTGTCATAAATGGGGTAATTCAAGCGAGCTCCATCTAGTTTCTCACTATGGTATGCGATGGGTCTACCATTTTGCATAAGCACTCCACCAATGCCCAATCCACTTGCATCGCATTCAATCTCAAATGTCTTAGAGAAATCCGGAAGGGCAAGGAGTGGTGCTTCGGTTAATAACCGTTTGAGCTCATTGAAAGCAAAATCATGTGCATTGCCCCAAATGAAAGGTACATTTTCTTTGTAAGTTCATGGAGGGGGCAAGCAATTGTGGAAAAATCCTTGATGAAACGGCGGTAAAATCCGGCAAAACCAAGAAAACGTCTCAACTCCTCAAGTGACATCGGAAAAGGCCAAGTCCGAATTGCTTGTATCTTGCATCATCAACTTCAACTCCATCCGAAGAAACAACAAAACCCAAGAAAACAAGTTTGTTGGTGGCAAAAGTGCACTTAGAAAGATTTGCATAAAGCTTTTCATTGCGAAGAACCAACAAAACTTGAGCAACATGAGAAGTGTGCTCTTCCAAAGATTTGCTATAGATAAGGATGTCGTCAAAGTATACCACAACAAATTTCCAATGAAAGGACGCAAAACATGATTCATGAGACGCATAAAAGTAGAAGGTGCATTGGAAAGACCAAATGGCATGACAAGCCATTCATAAAGACCAAGCTTTGTTTTAAATGCGGTCTTCCATTCATCACCTTCACACATCTTATTTGGTGTATCCACTTTTAAGATCAATTTTGGAGAATATAGCGGAACCACAAAGCTCATCAAGCATATCATCAAGTCGAGGGATAGGATGGCGATACCGAACGGTGATGGCGTTGATGGGGCGACAATCCATGCAAAGGCGAAGAGTGTTGTCGTGCTTGGGTACCAAGATGACGGGCACGCGCACGGACTCAAGCTCTCGCGGATATGTCCCATGGCAAGAAGTTCTTGTATTTGCCGCTCGATCTCCTTTGTCTCTCGGGGTTGGTGCGGTAAGGAGCGCGGTTTGGTAGCGGTGCGCCGGGAACAAGGTCGATGCGGTGCTCGATTCCGCGTAGAGGAGGTAGTCCCGGTGGCACTTCTTGAGGGAAACATCTTCAAAGTCCTTCAAAAGAGACAACAAAGAAGGAGGAAGGTTTGTGAAAGTGTTAGTCATAGAAACTTCACCCTTGCATATGAGCACATATGGAGGGTGGATGGGTTCTCTCTCAACTCCCTCATCTCTCTTTGGTGGCAAATAGTGTAAGTTTTGTGGGAACTCTCTTTGAAGTGTCACACTCATTTGGCTTGTGGCTCTCACTCACTTTATGGTGGGTCTCTCGCTCACCACTCATCTCACTTGACGAACGATCTTGTTGTGCCCTTGCAATAGTCTTGGCGTTGTCGGCGATGACTTGACTTGGTGTCATGGGACGAAGGACGAAGGTCTTGTCGTTGTTCTTGAAGCTATAGTAATTTGTCCTTCCATCATGCATAGCACCCTTATCAAATTGCCAGGACGTCCAAGAAGTAAGTGACAAACGTCATAGGCACAACATCACAATCAACCGTATCTTCATAGGCTCCAATCTTGAAGGACACTTGCACCATGTGTTGAATCTTGACGGCTCCGGTATCACTCAACCATTGCACATGGTAGGATGTGGGTGCTTCTTGAACTTCAAGTTGAGCTTATCACAAAGTTCTTTGCTCGCTAAGTTGTGGCAACTTCCACCATCTATGATGACCTTGATGGACTTTCCATTGATTCCCGCTCTTGTTTGAAACAAGTTGCATCTTTGGTCTTCTTCACTTGAACATTGGTGGTTAAAGCTCTTGCCACAACCAAGGAAGGGTTGTTGTCGCCATCACAATATATCTCACTTTTCTTCTTGAGCACTTTGCATTGTGGCGACCTTGTTCAAAGCATTGTACTCATCTTCACTCATAGATTCATACTCTCCCATGTCATTGATGATCATGACCTTCTTGTTGGTGCACTCAAAAGATTTGTGCCCTTGTCCTCCGCACTTGTAGCATTGCAAAGTCTTGTGCCGGACGAAGATCCTTGAGGCGCCTTTAGAGGAGGTACTTTCTTGAAAGGTTGAGGCGCTTGAGGTGTCGATGTAGAGACTCTTGGAGGACCTCGTGTGTTTGCTTGAGGAAGAGCTTGTGAAGGTGTAGGTGTTGACGAAGAAGGCTTGTTGGCGAAGAATGCCTTTGTCTTGAGGTATTTGAGCTCTTCAAGCACGTGACGCTCGGCCTTGTTGCTTGATGTACTAGCTCAACCAAGTTGGCATATGGTTGGAACTCCACAATCTTCTTGATTGGATAGTTGAGGCCATTCATGAAACGAGCCATGGATTGCTCTTCGTACTCGTTGACATTGGCTCTCATCATGGAGATTTCCATCTCCTTATAGTACTCATCAACCGACTTCAACCCTTGCTTCAACTCTTGCAACTTCTTGTATAAGTCTCTAGTGTAATGGCTTGGCACGAAGCGCTTGTACATTGTTTCTTTCATTTCAACCCAAGTGTCGATTGGTTGTTGGTGGTTAGCGACGCGTGCATCTTGTAGTTGTTCCCACCACAAGAGAGCATACTCTTCAAACTCCATCGAGGCTAAGGCAACCTTTTCTTGTCGGAGAAGCGTTGCACGCGGAAGATCTTGTCAACCTTGAGTACCCATGAGAAGTAAGCTTCCGGATCACTTGTGCCGTAGAACTTGGGTATGTCAAAGCGACGTTGGTCAAGTCATCATAGTTGTCCGATGGCACCACGTGGGAATGCACGTCCACGTCTCCTTCGATTGAGTCCATCACCATTGTGTTGGCTTGACTCGTTATCACTTGACTCGGAACGTGGTGTTGGTGACGATCATGTGGAAGTCTTGACGAGGAGAGGATCATGTTGAGGAAGCTCTTGTTGTGAACGGGTTGTTCGTTATTGTTCGCATTGTCATGATTTTGATGGCGTGGCCTTGGAGGATGATGGGGATGACGTCCTTGTTCACCAAAGTCATTCGCACCCGGTACGCCATTGTCATTAGCCAATGGGTCATGACGATCACGTTGTTGGTGGTGGTGATGGTATGCGTTCGCGACGTTCATCATTTTGGTGAGGTTGTTCTTGATGCGCATTGGCATTGTTCGCGTGAAGATCATGTGGTTGTTCAACATTAGGAGGTCGTTCATGGGCGTCGCGCCTTGGTTATGTTGACGTTCATGTTGCGGATCTTCTTGACGAGGCCATGACGTCCATGACGTGCTTGTGTCGACCTTGAGGTGCTTCTTGTACTTGAGCGTGAAGAAGCTCGTTGTCGCACAAGGTTGTTGAGAGCTTCGGTCACCGCTCCATAGATACTTCTTGTGCATGCATGCGGTCGTTGAAGTTGGCCTCTTGAGCTTGAAGACGGCGCTCGTAGCGTCCTAGGCCATCACGAAGAAGGTGTCGAAGACCAACAAACTCGTTTGTGTGACATAGCCATGATCACCGCGAACTCCATGGATTTCATCGTCGAGCTTGAGCTTCCGTTTGTACTTCCCCTAAACATTTTCTCAAGAACAAGTGAGATGTGTGGTAAGGAAAAACCAAGACAAACTATATCCCAAGTATAATGTGGCTTGAGAGGAGAGTATCCGGTTCTAACACCCACACACACTTATGAGGATAGGAAGGTATGAAGTGGCAAACGAAACAACAAATCCGGCAAAAGTATGTTGTCAAGGTAGAGAAAATCCACAATGATCAAATTACCAAAGAAACTCCAACCACAAAGTATCAAGAAACACACACAAAAGCGAATGATGGGGTTGGGCGACCAAAGGGCGAGCACTCGAAGATAGCAACCTAACGAAGACTACGTGCTCAAATGTCACACCAACACAAGAAGGACGCTAGCTCAATTGCTTTGAGTGGGCAACGGATTTGCACAAGAGTTAACACTCACACTCACTTTGGCGGTTTAGCTTTGTCGCAACCTATAAGAGATGATACTTGGCACCACTTGATTCTTTTCTTTTCTCTTTTTTTTTGATTTTGACGATGATTCCTTTCTTTTGCTAGTGCCAAGATCCCTAACGATACACACTCGCCAATACTTTAAGACAATCACTCGAACGTGCAATGCCTCGCAATATCAAAGAGCTAGTCCGGTAGTCAAGGTACACGAAAGGAAGAAGGGCTCACAACGGATTATGATGATGGGGAAATGTCGAGTCCTTGGTGGCGTCGTCACTTGGTGTTGATGATGTGTTGCTGCGGAAGCATGTCGATGTCGTAGACATAGGGCACACCAAGAAAGGACTCAAACCAAAGAGGAAATACCAAAACAAACCGAGGAAAAATAAAAAAATGCTCTGAAAATCCTGCCCGGCGGTAGTACCGCTCGATATGTCCCGGTAGTACCGGTCGTGCGCGCAGCTCTGGTAGTACCGAAGGTCCAGCCGGTAGTACTGGTGGTCCCGAAATCTGGAGTTCTTCGTCGCGATTTGGGCGGAAATTGAGCTAAAAAAAATCCTCAAATTCGTGGGAAATTGGCAAAATTAAGGCTAGGGAACGCAAACAAAGGTGGAGGGGGTCCTAAAGCAACAGATCCATGGACAAAAACTACCAAAAACGCAACAAATCGATAGATCGGCTCGAATCAAGGAAAGACTATTTTTGGAGGAAATTTTTGAATTTCTCAAAAACAAAGAAAAATTTGGTGGATTTTTGTGGAAACACAAAACAAATCCGTGGCAACCTAGAGCTCTGATACCATATGATGTGGGTTGGCCCCGATCTTCACGGATTTGGGCGGAGGGAACGGTGAACACGAAGTACAAGGGATGAACTCAAGAACACACAAGAGGGGAAAACACACAAATCAAGGATAACTAGCAAGTAGCAACTCAGCAAGATTCAATTGGTAAGAAATCCCCGTGGGCAGCCCCCAATTCTCCTCTCCCAAGCACACTTTACTCTTAGGATTGTTTGTCCAATTGGTCAATCCAACCAACCCAATAGAATCCCCCAAGGATGAAAGATTGGCAAGTAGCAAACTACAAGAGGAAGCCTTGGTATCCATGAAGGGATCTTCTCCACAAGGGGAGGCCTTGGTTCATCTCCACAAGGGGAGGCCTTGATTCATCTCCATAGGAGGAAAGAGACACTTTGAGAAGAAGGAGCAAGGCTCTACTCTAATCCCAAATCATAGTCTAACCCTAACCCTAGGGGGGAGGCAGCTATTTATAGTCTAGATGCGAAATATGGATGAGTGACTAGGATTACATGGCTCAAGGGCCATCTCAGCACACAGGCTCGCGCAGGTCCGGTAGTACCGGCCGGGGCGGTAGTACCGGAATTAATTCCGGTAGTACCGCTTAAGGTGGCATCGGATCCAGTAGCGTCTGGCGACTCGGCGGTAGTACCGGCCGCGGTGGTCCGGTAGTACCGGCCGACACTTTTTCAGGATTTCCAGCTTCTTTTCCCCGCTCTTCTTCTTCTTCTTCTTCTTCTTCTTCTTCTTCTTGGCCATCTTCTTGGGTATTCTCTTGGTCATCTCCTCCACTCCATTGTGGGTCGTCATCAAGGTGGTTCCTGAGTATGCACAAAGTATCTGAATGAAGTAGCAAACCATTCAAAGGAGTGTCAAGATCACACATAGATAGGAGTGAGTTCACCTTATCATGGAAAGCTTTGACTCTTGCTCTAGTCATTGGGCCACTTGGCGTGTCATGTGTAGGGCGCACTACATCAGCCAGCAGCCGGTGGCGGCCGTGAACGGGTCCAGCCCGAGTGGTTCCTCGCTCACAAAAGGAAGAGGACAGCGGCAAAGCTGGCGGAGGAGGCCCGCCTCGCCGCGCTGACGTCCGTGAACCCTGGTGCCGGTGCAAGCTCGGCCGCTGACCGCGTGCAAGGCAAGCGCCCGGTGGGCCTTTCTTCCTCGATTCCGGCTAGGGTTGCTTCAGCGCTTAATGCCGAGGGCTTGGTCTCAAAGGGGCGCCCCCTGTCCTCCATAACCTCAGCAATGCCATTGCCGAGGAGGGGTATTTTAACCTCGATTTTGAGGAAGATGACCTTGACCGGGAGGAGGAGTCAAACGAGGCAGTGATTTCCTTCAAGGACAAACCCCTCTCGGCCCATGATCTTGACCAGGAGCTTCACCACCTGATCGAGGGCGTGTGGGACTGGCAGGTGTCGGCGCTCTCGGCATCGGAGTTTGCGGTGGTCTTCCCCTCCAAGGAGACACTGCGCTTGTGTGCCCGGAGTGGTCGTATCTACCTCCCCCTTAGGGCTCAAAGGCGGCCATCAGCCTTGCCGATGTCGATCCGGCTCCGGCCGTAAAGCTCAAGGAGGTGTGGGTGAAACTTACTGGGGTGCCTCGGAAGTTTCGCCGCGCCGACCGCCTCCTTGTGGGATTGCGCATGCTTGGACAGACCTTGGAGGTCGATGAGGACTCCATCTGTCGCAAGCAGCCGATCCACGTGAAGTTGGCATGCCGGAACCCCGCCAAGCTCCGAGGCCCTATCCAAATCTTCCACAAGAGCAAGGGCTATGTCATGGGTGTGCACGTGGAGGGTAGGGCGGGTGTGCCTCCGCCGCCCCCGGCCCCTCCGGCCCCTCGTCGTGATGACCCCAACGAGGAGATGGATGACCTCAGCCCCACGCGGGAGGAGGGAGCTGCCTGGGACCGGCGGGCTGCTGCGGCTGACCCGTCCTCCTCGGCTGCGCCTACGGGCGCGCCGGGTGGTGCCGACTCGGCCAACCCCACGCAGCGGGCCTCGGGACCGTCTCCAGCTTCGACGGTCGACGCGCCATCAACTGCTGAGGCTGTGCAGGGGATGGCCAACTTGCTTGACGTGTATGGCAGCAACCTGGAGCCGAAGGGCCGCTTCCGATTGCTGCCTTGGAGCGACTAAGGGACCTCGCAAAGGGCTTCAGCAACGACACTGCCCACCTGCTTTCCCCCACCGCTCAGCCTTCACCTATGGAAGACTCCTCGATCCTGGACTCAGGCGAGGATGCGTCGCGCTCGAAGGACATCGAGGTGGAGACCCCCAGCGACGTCGAGTCCGACGGGCACGTCGAGCCCGGTGAGCTCGTAGACCTGGTGGAGGTGGCGACGGCGGATCCGCGCGCCGCCGCACCAAGGCAGTGACCTCGGGCCCTCCATGCAAGAGCGCGAGACTGCATGGGCCGGCTGCGTCGGTCCCGGTGGCGGAGCGTGCGGAGCTCCGCGCGGCGGCCAAGAACCTCGACACGCCAGGTAAAAACCCCTTTGCCATTCTTCATGAACTCCCTGATTCCCATCTTGTCTCGGTCATACACGATGTTGGGCTTGCATTCACGATAGAGGCGGGTGAGGAGAGTGAAGTTCTTTCGCTTATTCATGGCAAAGAAGTGGCTCAGGCGGCATTGGCCGAGGTGGTGGCCCGCAGGGCCTCGTCCAATGCAGCGGCGTCATCCGACGTCCCTCCCAACCCTACAGTGGCTGGGGCCACTAGTGCGGTGGGGGAGGTGGGGCCTCCGCCCTCGAAACCAACATCTGTTGTTCCACAGACCAACAAGAGGGGCGCCCGCCCCAACACGTTGGGTTCCCGTCGTGGACGGAGGAAAACCGCGGTCGCTTGATGCGTGCCGCGTTTTATAACATCCGGGGGTTCGGACGTCTGGGACCCTGAATCCAGATCCGAGATCTCATTTCCCGAGAACAGCTTGACTTTGTTGGCCTCCAGGAGACTATCAAACAAGAGTTTACCCCAGCAGAGCTTCTCAGCATCGACCCCCGTGGGCGGTTCGCATGGCATTTTACGCCGACGAACGGCCATTCCGGTGGGATGCTGCTGGGGGTCAACCAGGATGCCTTTGAGGTTAGAGATTGGAGTAGTGGCTCCTTCTTCATCCAAGTGGATATGTTCCAGCTCGAGACCTCCAAGGTGTGGTCTCTTTTTGTTGTCTATGGCCCCGCTGACCACCGTCGGTCTGAGGAGTTCCTCGTGGAACTTACTGCGGCGGTTGGGGCTTGTCCTTTTCCACTCATGGTTGGAGGTGACTTCAACCTGATTCGAGGTGCGGAGGACAAGAACAACGACAACATCAATTGGCCCAGGGTTCACAGGTTCAACGATTGTATCGCTAACCTTGCCCTGAGAGAGATACGACGGACTGGGGCGCGATATACCTGGACGAACCATCAGCTTAACCCTGTCCGCTGCGTGCTTGATAGGGTGTTGATGTCCGTGGATTGGGATGCCCTATTTCCATTGTGCACTCTTGTGGCGGAGACCATTATTGGCTCCGATCACTCTGCCCTGGTCCTCTACTCAGGGGAGGAGTCCCGAAGGAGAAGCAACCACTTCTTTTTCGAGAAAAGCTGGCTGGGGCACCCAGAGTTTGGGGACTTGGTGCTCCGCAAGTGGCGAGAGATTGAGGCACAGAGGGGCGTCTCTTTTGACTCCATTACCGCCTGGCAAGAGATGTCCAATAGCCTAAGACAGTTCCTCAAAGGTTGGGGTGCTAATTTGGGCAGAGCTACCAAGGATGTCAAGGAGGAATTCCTTGTGCAGATTCAGGCTCTGGACAGCCGGGCTGACCGGTCGGACCTAGATGATGACGGATGGGCTCTCCGTTATCACCTTGAAGACCAATTGTCCCACATCTCGCGTGTGGAGGAGGCCTATTGGAAACAACGAAGCCGCCTGAATTGGATCCTGAAAGGGGATGCCAACACGGCCTTCTTCCATGCAGTGGCCAATGGGCGGAGGAGGAAATGTGCGATCACTCGTCTCTCCTCGGAGCAGGGGATGATCACGGAGCCTAGAGCCTTGCAGGCGCACATTTATTACTTCTGCCGGGCCCTTATGGGCTCCGAGGGAGACCAGCCTCTCCTAACCCTTCCCCATCCTTATGGGATACACGCCCGCGTGTATCTGAGGATGAGAATGACTCTCTCATGCTTACCTTCACCGAGAAGGAGATGGACACTGTCCTGGCTAGCATGAAGGTGGACACGGCACCGGGGCTAGATGGTCTGCCGGTCTGCTTTTTTAAGGAGTTCTGGTCTCTGGTTAGACCGTACATCTTAGCTATTGCGAATGACTTTGCCCTAGGTAGGGTGGACATCGCAAGGCTTAATTTTGGGGTGCTTACGCTTATCCCCAAGGTTCCCGGGGCGGGGATATTAGACAATTCAGATCGATAGCACTTATAAACATGGTTTTTAAGTTTATCGCGAAGGCTTACGCCATTCGTCTCGCCCGATAGCCCACTGTACTATCAGCTGCACCCAGTCGGCCTTCATCAAAGGTCGGCACATTCATGAGGGGGTGGTCTCCCTGTAGGAGATAGTTCACGAGACTAGGTCTAAGAAACTCCGAGGAGTGTTCCTCAAATTAGACTTTGAGAAAGCTTACGATCGGATAAACTAGGACTTCCTCAGAGTGGTCCTTTTGCACGCAGGCTTTGACCCAGGTTGGGTTTACTGGGCGATGAGTTTGCTCTCGGGGGCCAAACTGCTATCACCATTAATGGTGATATGGGCAACTTCTTCCGTAATGGTCGGGGAGTTCGCCAAGGGGATCCTCTCTCCCCTCTCCTCTTTGACTTTGTGGTCAAAGCCCTTGCCGCTATTCTCAACGCGGCAAGGGGAGCCGGGCATATTCAGAGAATTATTCCCCATCTTATCCCCGGAGGGTTGTCTCACCTGCAATATGCGGATGACACGATCATCATGCTCCAGCCGGATGACTTGGCAATCGCCAATCTCAAGTTCATTCTCATGTGCTTTGAGAACATGTCGGGGCTGAGGATTAACTTCCACAAGAGTGAGGTGCTAGCTATTGGGACGGATGAGGGGGAACACCAGGGATTGCGGACATGCTTAATTGCAAGCATGGACACTTCCCTTTCACCTATCTGGGCCTTCCCATTATTGACCATGCGCTTTGTGCGGGGGATTGGGGCCCCCTGACAGCGATGGTGGGTAAACGTGTGGACCCCTGGTTTGGCAAGCTCATTGGGGCCCCCTGACTGCGAAGGTGGGTGCCTATCCAGTCTTCCCCTTCATGCGATGGGCGTTTGCCTACTTGGTGATGGGGTTCACCAGACTATGGATAGGCATAGATCCCGTGACATGGGGGTGCCACGGCAAATCCCATGGTGAGATACCTAGGGTTTCGTATAGAGAGAATATGGCGTGCTGCTAGTATCGGACGGCTGACAAGCAAGGATTTACCCAGGTTCGGCCCCTCATCGTGAGGTAGACCTACTCCTGCTTGTCTGATTATGATCATATATGAGGTTACATGGTGGCCGTAATGGCGCATGTGGTGGTGAGACGTGGTGTCTCTATGTCTATGCGAGTTGTGGATCTCGTCTCTATCTGGATCTATCTATGCGAGTGCTCCTGCCTGGATTTATAAAGGGAGCCAGGTAGGGTTTACAAGAGTCCTAGTAGACTACGTCTTAGAGTCCTTGACTTGTGCTTGAAGTAATTGCTGGGCCGCCAGGTGGGACTTCGTCTGGGCTGCACCAGGTATACCAATAATAGGGGACCCGAAGGGCACATCCCCGTCATCCCGTTTCTTCTGTTACAGTAACGGGGCTAAATGCAAATACCATTGGGTCCATTGGTCAGCAGTGTGTCAACCGACAGCCTTGGGGGCCTCGGGATCCTTGATACCAAGCTCATGAACATTTGCCTTATGGCCAAATGGGTGTGGAAGTTGCTCACCAACCAACCGGGGTTATGGGCAGATATTGTCAGGAGCAAGTACTTGCGGTCCAAGGACATCCTAGTGGACTCCCATAATCCTGGTTCCCAATTCTGGAACGCCCTTCAGAAGGTGAAGGAGGTGCTACGCTTGGGGGCTCGGCACTATGTCCGGAATGGTAGGTCCACGAGGTTCTGGATAGACTGGTGGCTGGGGTCGGGGCCCTTGTGTACTAGATTCCCCAACCTGTTCGCCGTGGCTTCTGACCCTAGTATCTCGGTGGGGAATGTGCTGGGAGACGGTGGTTGGACTATCCACTTCCGGCGAACGCTTGGTCAGGCTGACCTTCCGGACTGGGAGGAGCTGCGGAGGGTTACCATAGGTACTCAACTCTTGGATGGGGTGGACGAGCTCACTTGGACGCTCGAACCTTCTGGTAACTTCTCAGTCAAATCTTTATACCGGAAGCTCTGTCAAGGATACCCGCACAAACACTACAGCCAGATTTGGGGGATTGCGGTTCCTCTCAAAGTTAGGGTTTTCCTTTGGCAGTTGATGCGGAAGCGTCTCCCGTCTAGCGATAATATCGCTCGCCGCAAGGGTCCTTCTAGAGGCCTTTACGTGTTATGTGGTGATCATGAGGACACAAACCACATCTTCTTTGGCTGCGTGTTAGCCAAGTTCCTTTGGAGTGCAGTTATGGAACTATTACATTGCTCCTGGAACCCCACGTGTTTTGCTGAGCTCTTTAGGCTCCTACAGGGTTACACGGGTCGGGCACGTAGAGTCATTTGGATTTGTTGCGCGGGCCTTTGTTGGACTCTCTGGAACAAGCGAAACAAATACACTATCGAAGGGATCTTTCCTTCACAGCCGGCTGACTGCCTCTTCAAATTGGCAATGTACCTGCAGATGTGGAAGCCAGTGGTTAAACGTCAGGATAGAGGCGAGATGGAGTCAGCGATTTGCGAGATTCGTCGCATCCACAACACGATTAGGGAGCGTCCCTGAACCCTTGTTCTGACTCTTGCATTCTCTAGTTGTCTCCGTAGTGCCTACGGGCTGTGTGAGTGTTGCCCTCTCTGGAGTGGCGGTGATGTAGCCTGCGTGCTACTTGAAACCTTATTGTTGTCAGTGTTGACTGTATGTACTGTACTTTGTATCGAACTCGCCAGTTGGCTTTATCAATTTAAAGCTGGGCTCTTCTCGAGCCTTCAGTCTATCTCTAAAAATGAGGATGATGACGCCGCCCAACCAAGCCCAAGTCGTGTCCCTTGTGGTAGTTTTTATGTTCTGTGGTCTAGCAATTTGGTGGGTCATCCACATGGACAACGAGCTCAAGAAACAGTACTACACCGTCGAGATCATGGGGCGTCCTCGCCTTCCTTCAACATCACCATGCGCATCGACAACCGCTACAAGCATGACCTGCACATCCAAGATTGGCGCTTCTTCGTCCGGCTCGACGGCATCCCGCTCGGCCGTGGTTCTCCAAGACGACGGTCACATGCGCTACGTCGAGCGCGCTGGTTGGGATAGGCACAAAGGTCTCAAACGGTAAATCCATGGAGGATTTGGAGTTGCAGGTCGACATGCAGTTCGTTGTCGTCGAGTACGAGGGCAGCGCTACCTACACGTGGCTTTGGTGTTCTGCCCGGCTCAGCGACCAGGGGCGGAGGCAGGGGGACCAGCAGGGGCCCTGGCCCCCCCTAATACCATGGATTAGTTCCTATTTAGCATATGAACAGTGCATTTTTTATTTTTTTTGCTTGAGCCGGCCCCCCTCAACCTCCTAATTTGACAAATCCTGCCTCCGCCACTGTCAGCGACCACTCTCCACACCGTCTCGTTGCCGACGCCAGATCGTCGTTTAGTCTTTGGAATCAACGATGGCTTATGATGTATAGTAGCAGATTCACGGTGAAGTTATTTCTTATCTATGTTCAAAATAAGAAATTCGCCCGGTAACCTCTTTTTCTTTCTTTGCGTGTGAATCGGAGAGCTTTATTCAGCTAGAACAGTACCTGATCCATCAGCCAAAAGGCTAGACCAGAAAGACTGGGATACAATCGAGCCAGCTATTCGTCACCGACAGAGTGCAAGCTAACTTAGCACAGAGATGGGCCGAATGGTTCGCTGATCTCGCAACATGCTGAATCTCTACGACATCTAATCCCACAGGAAATAGCGAGCTATGGTGCGTTCTGCCGTGCGGTCCACCTGTCAGCGTCAGTTTAATTTCTTGAGCTGTGGAGCCCGCATATCATCCAATGAAGTGTCGGTTACCGACTATCAGGGACCTCGTTTCGTTTCTCTCCGCGTGTCCCGTTGCCTCTAGAAGTCTCCCGTCGAATCCCGTGTCCGGCTTAGAGCATCTCCAGGAGCTCATCCAAATGTGGTCATCTATATCTCCATACAGAGGATCATCTAAAAAGATTCCTTTTTAGATGTTCTCAGTTTTCCAGCAGCTCATCTATATTCAGGACATCTATATTCTCTCTCCTATATTTTAATAGTTTTCTGATAACTACCATTCAACAGCTTTTTGCCAACGGCTCTATTTTTTGAACCGATATATTTTGAATAGCCAGATTCCCAACGGCTATATTTCCAATAGCTATATTGTCAACGGCTATATTCCCAACAGCTATATTTCCAGATCTATATATACCACCATCTCCCACCTCTCTCACAACATTCCTGGTTGTGGCTTCTCTGCTCTCTATCCACTCTCTCACAAATACAATGAGCACCTCATGGAATATGATGATGAATTCATCCTCGTCTTCATCAGGCGACGATGAAATCATTATGGCAGCATTCGCCGACCGTGACGAGGAAGAGGAGGGAAATGCCCGACGCCGTGGCGGTTCGAAGCTTGGATGTCAGATAATTGATAGAGGAAGAGATGCTGGATTTGTTCTTCTCTGAGACGACGACTTCAAACAAAATCCTCGCTACCCTGAGCACTTATTTCGGCGAATGTTTGTCCTTAGAACACTACTCTGTGTTTCTATATTTTTCAATACTGCGTCTCATTTATTTATTTTTTGCACAGATTTAGGATGTCCCGTAATTTGTTTAACCGCATAGTGAATGGTATACTTGAGCATGACTATGAGGGTTATTTTACGCAAACAAGAAATTCTGCTGGAGTTATTGGGTTGCATCCTCTGCAAAAGGCTTATTTTTTGGATCCTCTTGAAGATACAAAATGTGTGCTTCGTCACGCTACAGCAAGAAATGTATTGTTAAAACATGTACAAAATACATATACAATATTAGACACAAATTGGAAGATAGTTAACACATGCATACCTTCTCGTCTAAAGTCCTTCCACTTTGGTTTCTATTCAAAATCTGCTGAAGGCATCCACAAAACTTGCTTGTAGTGCTTGAAATAGTGGTGTAACGGCCATTGACCGATGCAACATTACGTTTCTGCCATGATGGATCCTTGTGTAGGTTGTAGTAATCTGTAATCCTAGCCCAATAAGAATCTGAATGTTGATCAATTCCGACCACCGCATCAGTGTTTGCCCATGCTTCTATCAACACCTTGTCCTCAAGACTTGACCAATTTTTCCCCTTTGGGATACCTTTTCTGCTCAGTTTTGGTTTTGCAGAAGCAGCAACATTTTCAGTTGGCGTTGTCACTTGTTCCCCAATTGGGCTAAAATTTTGTGTGTCACCCCAATTCATGTCACCGGAACCAATATTCATCATGTCCAGAAAAAATCCACAAGTAGGTACCGGTGAGTTGTCCATCTAAAATAAACAACATCATAATTTAGTGTCTACACAAAATCAATTCACAGCAGAAATCTATTCACTGGAGTAGCAAAGCAAGTACAAAATTATCCATCTAAAAATAACCAACACCTCAAAGAAGTATAGGAATTAAACCTCAAAGCAATACACAATTATCCATCTAATTCAGGAATTGACCAACATTCAGTAGCTAAGATTCAGTAGCAAAGCAGTACAAAATTATCCATCTAGTTCAGGAATTGACCAAGAATTAGTAGCAAAGCACTAGAGGAATTAAACAGCAGCAGGAATCGATGCAGTATATAAGATTCAATAGAGGAATTAAACAGCAGCAGCGAGCACGGAGCCGAACACCTCCTGGAGGCCGACGACGCGGCAGCTGACGGCGCGGCGCGCCTCCCGCACGGTCCCATCTCCCTCCTACCTCACGGCCTCATCTCCCTCCTACCTCACGGCCCCATCTCCCGCGGTGGCTGACGGCGCGGCGCGCCTCCCGCACGGCATCCAGGCGGAGCAGCACGGACGCGGCCTCCGAGATGCGCGCGGGACGGCGTCCAGGCGGAGCAGTACGGAGCGCCCCCATCTCCCTCCTACCTATTGCCTCTTCCGCCGCCAATCTAGCGCCGCCGCCGTGCCCTACATCCAGCGCCGCCGCCGTTCCCATCTGGTGCAATAGCCTCCGCGTCGCTCTCTAGGGGGTGGCTCGGGCGGGAACCCGCCCCTAGCGTCTTCTCCCTCGTCGCCCCTGAAGACGTCGGGGGACGCAGGTGGGAAAATCTCGCTTGGTCGACGCCGGCGGGGTTGCCTTCGCAGAATGCGGTTTATCCCCCCCCCCCCCCGCGGCGGCCCCGGAGATCCCTGGTCGCTGCGACGCGACACCCCGGACGTCACGGTGATAGCGGTGGAGATTGGGAGCCGAGGCGGCGGCCCCGAGAGTTGGTGGTGATCCTCCCATGGCGGATGGCGTCTCGGGCCGCGTTTACCGGCGGGGACGCGTCACTTTGCTAGGGGCGCGGCAGCATGGATCTGACGTAGTGGCATGAATGCGCAACCCTCCATGGACGAGGTGGTGGCGGCCCTCGTATCCGGCATGCTCAAAGTCATGGCGGCCCCTTGCGCAGGCTTCGGGTGACGGGTGTCATCTTCTTCTCCGTTGGCCTAGGCTACGGGTTGCCGGTGGGTGGATCGGGACGACCGGTCCAACAGGGAGCCGCCCGGCTGCGTGGGAGCTCCTGGCTTGGAAAAAATAATTGAGAGGTCCAATCTTCTCCATCAGAGATCTACACGGATTGCACATGGTGCTCTTGAATATCTGGATCGGAAGGATCCGGTCGTGTGCGCCCACACTATCCGGCTTCAAGCGAGCGTGGCGCAAATCTTCACTTTCTTGTTGGCCATGAGACATGTCTAAGTCTAGATTCCCATGATATGGACAGAGGTGGGCAAAATCATGGCGACTGCGATTGGAGGAATTGAAATTATGGCGGAGGGGTGTACTGGATGCGATGAAGACTATGATGCACAGTCTATTGTACGGATTTTGCGTGCGGGTCATTGTTTCTGTCCATTTCGGACATGATACCTGTGAACCTAATGTTTGGTGACTTCATTTTTGGGGTAGCCAAATGGGGGCGGGAGCAGTGGAGGACTTTTTGGTGGAGCTCCTCGAGTATTGAGTCTTGATTTTTAGTGTGAAAACCCAATATCTGACTTTTATTGGGTCTACCTGAACAACAATCAGGGGCGGCAGCGCTAGACTACAACATTATGCATTGTTCTCTTCTTGGAGGCATTGCTTTTGGAGAAATTGTAGTCTGGATGATGTTTTTGGTGATGGTTAGAGTGTTGCTGCTTTGAGCTATTGATCACCTTGGTGGGGTCTTTTTACTCTTTTTTGTTGTTGTTTTGATGTGTACATTCTTGATGTCTTCGGGTACCTTGTTAGTGCAGAGGCTGCGTGTAATTGGTATCTTGACGGTATTAATATATTCCCTTTATCAAAAAAAAATGCTCGTAAGTTCCAACAAGGTTGATTTCAACTGAATATCTTTCAGAATCTAACACTAGTACAGAACGACACATCGGAAACGGACCAAAAACCCCATCGAAAACGGAGAAATGGATTGTGTCCCCGCCCCTGATACTGATGTGAAGAGCTCAATGACAACGGAGTTGACTAACCATTGCCCCTAACATGGGCAACTGTTGTTATATTGGATCGTTACTGATATGTTTCACATTAGACACTGAGTTTTGCTAATCACCGTTTCTAATAAGGGTTACAGGAAAACAAAAAAAAGCACGGTGACGAGGCTGCGCCGTCGATGGAGCCTAGCTCATGCGACTAGACGGCCGCCCGTTCGTCACCATATTCATGTTCGCCCTGCTTTACAAAAATTTATCGGTGCGCGTGGCAGGAGCTCTGCTCCTATGTCTTCACGGCCGCCGGATGATCATCGACTGTCTTCATCGTGCTGCACAAAATATACTGCTCCTGGTGATGGCACCGTGTACGGAGCCCCGCTCCTAGGTCCTCACGGCAGCAACATCGTCACCAAGCATCCACCAAGCCCTTCACACAACGAATATTCATTGTTAAAAACAGCAAACGGAGCTAATAAACCGATCCAATAAGCAGTAAACATAGAAAATACAGAGCTAACACAGCTAAATAAGAAGCAAACAGAGCTAACAGAGCTAAATAAGTAGCAAACAGAGCAAAATAAGCAGTAAACATAGCAAACAGAGCTAAATTACTAGCTAACAGAGCAAACAAAGCTAAATAACAGAGCAAACAGATCTAAATAACAGAGCAAACAGAGCCAAATAAATAGCTAACAGAGCAAATACATAGCAAGCAGAGCTAAATAACAGATCTAACTACCTAAGAATACAAAGCAAATATAGAGCTAAAAAACAGAGCAAAGTAGCTAAATAGCTAAAAATACATAGCATATACAACGGTTGTTTAGGGGTTTACCTTAGGCGACACGGGGTCGCTTACCGCCGCTGTATGCGTCCCAGGCGCTAGAGCCACTGTCAGAGGACATGTCAGAGGAGACCTCATCCTCCTCGAACACCGGCGGGTCCTCCTCCTCCTCGACAGCCGTTGCCGCATCTGGCCCAGGGCCCTGGCCAGAGAGAAGAGATCGGTGTGTGGCCGCCCGGAGCTGCGTCTGGAACAACGCCTCCTCGGTGGCTTCTATCGCGTGCTCGGCAGTGGAGATGCGGACTGCTCTCTACATCGCAGACGCCCGAATGACACCGTTGGCGCGCTCGCGCTCAAAGGTGGCGCAAGAGAGGAGGAGACCGACCTCCAGATCTGAGTCATCTTTGTCCGAGGAGGACGAGATCCGGGCGTCAGGGGCCGCCGCCGCCGTGGATCCGTAGGGAATGTGTCGGCTCCGCAAGAACTCATGACCTCGCTCGCCTTGGACCTCATCCCAGTTGTCAGGGAGATCTAGCTGTGGTTGGCGCCTCGGAGGGTTGGCGGAGAAAGACGCTCTATCCTGACTTCCTTCGGTGTTGGAGGGGTTCGCCATCGAGGGAGTGAAGTGCGTGGAGCGAGTGTGTGGCTAGGGTTAGGACCTGGGGGAGAGTGAGAGTGAGAGTGAGATACACTAGAGTGAGTGATATTTATACGGACACCTAATGGGCCTTCCCATGGGAAACGGCGACTGACAGAACTCTGTATCTGTTGTGGGAATATCCGCAACGGAGTTAATTTTCCCTCCGTTGGCAATATATGGGCAACAGAGATATTTTTCCCTCCGTTACAATTATGCCGGGTCCATCGACCGACTAGCGCACGCACTCTCGCGGAAGCGCGCGGAACTCATTTCTTCCATCGCCTAACTCGTACCGTTTCCATAAAGGGGTATCCGATGTGTCGTTCTGTACTAGTATCGATATTGTATTGCAAGTTTGGATCTTGGCAATCGATGCTAAATCTTATGTACCATGTCTCATATGCTTTAGGTTCTAAATAATGTATTACAAGTTTGGACCTCGGCCATCAATTGTAAGATTTTTTTTTGGAGTGTTGTGTTTTTTGTAGGCCAGTCTAAAACATCGTCATAAATTTTACATAACCTATTTGTTTCTTATATGTCGTTTGTAAGTGTGGCTCCCTATGTGTATTTAAAAAAGAGTGAGTGTAATTAATTAATAAGGTAGCATAAAACTATATGGAAACTGTTAAGTGGGATAAAAACATACTAGTGTTTCAATGATTATATAAAAAATCTAGGATTTGAAATTTTTTCTTGGGTTAATGCATCAAAATGGTGACCCAATGGTTTCCTTGAAGGTTGATAGGGGAATATAACTACATGTACAATAAAGTATGCAAAAATTGGCATAGAGCAAAATATGCATATCATTGGCTGGCCTTGTACTTACCTTGATCACACTTCAAATATTCATTCTCCCCATCAAACAACTCCACTATTCCTGCTACTTTGGATGTTTCATCTCTTTTAAACCAAATCAATGTTGCGTACGGGATCCCTTCAAATGTCATATGATTCCTCCTCAAAGACTTACAGTCATTCATGTCTACGCCATCCTCCACCAGTATTCCATTTACGCGGGTCATTATAATTCTGATCATCATAAGTTTCTCCAAACCTCCCACATCCTCCTCCTGGATCGCGGTCACGACCCTAGTAACGTCGTCTACCACGACCATTACCAGTAAGAATAAAATCACACGCCACTCCAGCTTCGATATCGTGTTGTCCATCTGCGGACTCTACGTGCCAATTAATGCCCCATCAGACCACAAAAGGCTAGTTTCTCATATTTCACCACACACCAGGGCCGGGCCGGCAGAATCCGGGGCCCTATGCAAAAATCTAAAATGGGACCCTATCTCATACGAAAATTTGAACTAGCAAATAATTGTAATGTATATGACATAATATTTTATATAACAATTGAATATATTGAGTTCCTTAGAATAGACTAGCCAATCCCTATCACAATGCTTCCCATTTGACAAGAATTGAAAGCCAACATCCTTCTTTGAACCTCTCTAATGATAGTCCACTTAAACCCCAGGCCTCGCTGTTAATGGCATCGACAACAACTTTGCAATATGAAGCTAGATGAATCCTTGCTTCTGTAACATCCCAATATTTTGGAATGTTCAAAAATCACAAAAATTTAAAACTTTTGTTTTTATTAAAAGAAAACATTCAATTTATAATAGAAAAACAAATAATAGAAGACATTTGGCATCTTCAAAAACTTTAATAGTTTATCATCCCAGTAATCTTCAAAATTCAAAATTTGAGTTTAGTTTAAATTCGTTTTATCCAAGTTATTTCAAAGTCACCTTCATCTTATAAAAATGTTTTATTCCAATTAGTGGATTTTGAATATTTAACTTTGGCTAATTCTTTAAACCCTAAAATCTTATTTGCATAGTGGTTAAAATTATTTTAAAATACCCAAAAGCATATTATGGATTTAAAATATTTCATAATCATTTAAAACATAAAATAAATTTGATGAATAAATTTGAACATGAAAATGAGTTTAAATGGTAAATCTTCAATACTAAAGTTCTTATTATGTTTTCAAAATTTTATTAAAGACAATAATAATTTAATAAAGCCTAAAACAATATTTATAAAGTGTTTTAATTTATTTAAAGCATGTTCTTATTTACAAATTTATTTTGATTCAATTGTATTTATTTAAAATTTTAGTTTAAAATAGCTAACTTTCAATATTTACATTTGTGGTAATTTATTTGATTTTAATAAATCACAAATGATTTTATTAAAATCGTATTTTTAAATTATCATAAAGTGTCAAATTTGCAAAATGGCCTTGAACTCCACCAACCAAATATGCATATAGGTTATTAGAGTTATTCCACTAAGTGTCCACAGAGTGTCACTTGCCAGATCCATTTTATATGGTTCTGACCCACCTTGTTGCAAGATTTTCCTGTTGCAGGTTGTTCCGACGATGAGTGAGGTTTCGTTCAAGGGTTTTGAGTCTGCAACCAACATGTTTCGCCTGTGGCACATGAAGATGATGGTGACTCACTGCTACTTTTTATTCCGCTGTGCTAAACTTTGTAAAATGCTAGCCTTGAGCTATGCAATTTGTAATGAATATTGTAAGTCTGGATCATGCGATGTAATAAATTTGACGCATTTGCATGATATTCATCTTAGACTGTGTGTGCAAAAGAATCGATCCAGGGGTTTGCACTATACACAGGGATCTTACCAATTTTTAAGTGCAGTTCCGCTACAGATGGTATCAGAGCATTGTGTTGCCTGTAGGATCGAGACCCTAAGTATGGATTAGAACTAGGAAAAGACCCTAGGATTAAAACTCTACTTATATTCAATCTTCTAAAAACAAAGCTTCTCATTTTAAATCCTTTCTCATATCCTCTCATCTATTATTCACCTTCTAAAAGTCTTCTCTTATTTATAGATGACCAGCTACATTAAGTCACTCAAGAAAGTACCCATGATGATCATGACTTTGGAATGTGACATTAAAAATACAGAAGTACCTCAAGGAAGCCAATGAGGGGATTGAAGCTCTTCAAGAGAAGATAGAGAAGACTAAGATCTTGAAGACCACCGTCAAGACTAAGTATTGAAGACTTCTTATGAGGAATAGTAAGAAAATGATTGCCTGCTTTAGATAGTAGACCACCATGAGAGATAAATAGTTGTGAGACACGAAATACGATTAGCGTATTGATCATACTTTTCAGTGTTGTATGACAATACTGGTTGTTTTTGAAAACCTTGTTGATGGAAGTGACGAATGTTTTGTCATATGTTTGTTAGAAGTTGTTTGTAAGATGTATTGCTTTGCCCTGCTACGTTTGGGTAGGATTCTTCCTTAGTCTCTTTCTAATCTTTACTCATCCATGCTATGCCAAACTCAACACCATACCCATTCACCATCCATAGTGAGTTTCCTATTGGAGTACAACAACTGACTTGATACCCAAGACCACCTTTTGAGACACCAACCATCCAACTGAGGAATGACACATATCTTAGAATTATTTTTCTTCTGTGTGAAGGAACAATCACATCCAGGATCAAGCCAACTCTATCCTAAGGAACTGCAAGTCCATCAACCACAAGATAGAAGCTTGCCAAAGACATCAAAGAACATGTTGAGATAATGTTGTGAAATTCTCTCAACTTGGTCCTTTGATTGACCCAAAGAGTGACCCCTCAGTGTCAAAGGTAGTTCAACAGACTTCTCTTGGTTTGCAACTCTACCGCGAGAAAAAGTTCTACTTAAGCCATCTTGAGTAAAACCACACTTCAAGCTATGTGAGTAGACACACCCTACTAGGGGTGAAAATGGACACATAGAAACCTAAAGGTCATATGCATGGATGGAAGACCCAAAATATCTACAAGAAGTTGATTAATGCTAAGGATGACGAAGTATGACCTAAAACCCGAGGTCAACATTTTAGACAGCCCCAAAAGTTTCTTTTAAGGGTGGTAGCCCACCCAACTTGTGAAAACCCAGTTACCCAAACCTATATTTCTTTCCAACCTTCCCAAATCTCGGGACGAGATTTCTTTTAAGGGTGGTAGTCTGTAACATCCCAATATTTTGGAATGTTCAAAAATCACAAAAATTTAAACTTTTGTTTTTATTAAAAGAAAACATTCAATTTATAATAGAAAAACAAATAATAGAAGACATTTGGCATCTTCAAAAACTTTAATAGTTTATCATCCAAGTAATCTTCAAAATTCAAAATTTGAGTTTAGTATAAATTCTTTTTATCCAAGGTATTTCAAAGTCACCTTCATCTTATAAAAATGTTTTATTCCAATTAGTGGAGTTTGAATATTTAACTTTGGCTAATTCTTTAAACCCTAAAATCTTATTTTCATAGTGGTTAAAATTATTTTAAAATACCAAAAAACATATTATGGATTTAAAATATTTCATAATCATTTAAAACATAAAATAAATTTGATGAATAAATTTGAACATGAAAATGAGTTTAAATGGTAAATCTTCAATACTAAAGTTCTTATTATGTTTTCAAAATTTTATTAAAGACAATAATAATTTAATAAAGCCTAAAACAATATTTATAAAGTGTTTTAATTTATTTAAAGCATGTTCTTATTTACAAATTTATTTTGATTCAATTGTATTTATTTAAAATTTTAGTTTAAAATAGCTAACTTTCAATATTTACATTTGTGGTAATTTATTTGATTTTAATAAACCACAAATGATTTTATTAAAATCATATTTTTAAATTATCATAAAGTGTCAAATTTGCATTTAAAGATATTCCAGAATTTCAAATTTTAAAATGTGTTGGAAAAAGGTACTTGAATATTTTAAATGAGAAATTCTGATTTTACAAATTTTTAGAAATTGTTTTGACTTGATTTGGAGTTTTAAAACAAAAGATATAAAGGAAATAAGAAAAACCGAAAAGAAAAAGGAAAATACCTGACATGTGGGACCCACCGCCACGTCACCTCTTCTTCTTCCTCTGAACGTTGACCACGGATATTCGGCCGGAAATTTCGCCAAGCGATTACGGGAGATTAAGGCCATCAATCCTTGCCATTCTTGACCCTATAAGAAGCCCTGCCTCTCCTCTCCAATTCCCCTCTCACTTCCGTGCGGATCGTGCCCCCAGGCTGCCGCAATAGCACGCCGGAGTTCGCCATTGCCGTCGGCCTTCGAGTTCAATTTCGGCGAGGTAAGCAAGCCCCCAGGCCCGAGACCTCCTCCATCCTACACGTCGTACTTGTGCGCACCACCTGAGCCCCTTCTCGATTTATTTTGCACAGCGGAGCAACGAGCCCGTGCTCACCGAAGGTCACCGGCGCTGCCGCACCTCCGTCTACACATCTCGGCCACTCCGGGAAGCGCAAAACACCGACGTCGCCACCATCTTCTTCGCCGTGCTGCGCCGCGCTCCGTGCCACCATCTACGCGTCCGGGGATCCACCGGAGCGTCGACGCCATCAACACCCGAGCCGCAGCGTCGTCGCCTTCGTCTCCGGTGACCACAGCACCGCCTAGTAATAGTCAACCCTCTCTCAGCCGTCCGATCTATTTTTAACGCGTGAGATTAGATCCAATTAATCGAACGGGTACGTTTAGATCCTAGCCATCAGATCTTGATCTAATGATCCAGAACAAACCACTTAAACAAGGCAGCAGCCCAGTCAGCGTCCCAGTCAACGCCACGTCAGATCCAGTCAGCGCCCGCGTGGAAAATGATGTTTTTATTTAGTTTTATTTGGTTGTTTTGCAGAAAAGCCCCTAGATCTTAGATCTGTTATATCTTTTCAACCACATATCCAAATTTTACAAACTTTATACCCCTGGAAAGCCCTTGACTTGTAGAAACTTTTGGTACTGCTAGTTTTCTGTTTTGCCAAAATTTAAATCATTCAAATTTCAAATGAGGGATTTGAGTATATTTGGCATAACATTATTTTTATAAGTCCAAAATTTGCAAATAGAATATCTTTGGAAACCTTTGGTTCTGTAGAATAGCGTAGTCACTATTAAAAATATTTTTGGATACTTTTAAACTGATTTAAAAATCAGAGGATTAAATTGAGTATTTTTGGCATAGTTTAAATTCTGTAAATCTAATTTTGGCAAACAAAATATTATTGGAGACCTTAGGTCGTGTTCTAACAGCTCCCCATGTCCAAAATAATTTTTGGTTAAGTTTAAAAATTGTTTTAGAATTTTAGATGCTCTTTTGACTATTTTTGACTTAGTTTAATGTCTGACAATGTTTTCAATATGTTTCCTTTAACAAAATTGTTCTAAATACTAACTTTAGACCAGAGAGACCAAGGCCTAAGCCATTAGACACCATGAAACCAAGTCCATGTATGTTTTCCCTAGTTGACCCTCCCAGTTGAAAAACCACCAAGTTAGGACTTGTGAAAAACCATGAAGTGCAATGAAGGTGCCCCATTTGTCAACTTGGGATTTCAACACGATGCTACTACAAGGGAGTTGAAGATTCTTTGAAGACCAAACATGTGAAGACTTGGAGCAACCATACCACCTATTCAAGATGATTAGTATCAAGTTTAAGTATTTTGGATCCTAGCGGCATAGTGGGATGAAGCGGCCCGAAGACTAACCTTACATGTCCACGTACATGAGACTTGTCCCACATGCAAAAGTGGCCTAGTCGGGTGTCTGTCTCTCTCACTATAGTGAATATCCAATCTACAATGACTTGTTAATAATCTGTTGATCACAACGTGGAAGTCCATTGAAGCACTTGGAGAAAAGGACTTAGACTTCACCACAACCAGAATGCAACTCAAGAAGATGGAAGAAGAACTTGAAGAAAAACACTAGACAGAAATAGATGAGACTAACCAATCTTGCTAATTTTTGATGTCCAATTTTTAGCCTTGACCATCCCTTAACCACAAAAGGCAATCCTCTTTTACTGGCACTTAGTTTATTTTGCACTTTTGGAACCTAGACTGGCCTTAACCAAAAATGGAGATCCCTACTACTTAGTCAAGGAAACTGAAAAGAAGATCAAGACCCAAGAACATGTGACCAACACTCAAGAGGAGAAGTTCAAGGCACAAAATAAGAAGTTTCAGAAACAAGAGAAGAAGACCAAGGTGAAGCATAACAAATAGGGATCCACTAGAGTTTGATTTATTTTCAAACTTAAACCTTGACCAACCCATGCCCTAGTAGCTAACCATAAAACCTTTTTCCATAACTCTTTTGAGAGTTGAACATTGACCATTTTCTAACTAACTTGTTTAAAACTCGTTTGCTATGTTTGTTCTTTGAATGTTTTCTTCTTTTTCTTTGTATGATTATTAGCATGCTTGTTTATATTATTGTTGTTGTGTTTTCAATGTATAGATTGTACAGAGAGCAACGTTCCATCTTGTGAAGAGTGTGATTCTTCACCAACTTCAAAGGCAAGTGGCACATTCATAAACTTCCTACTATTTTGTCTATCCATGTCTAGTGTATTTTTCCTTAAGCATGTGTACGTGTTATTAGTATTGCTATGCTAAAACTGTTTAGAGTAGCACCCCTATACTAGTTGGTCTAGAAACCTATTATAACATGGTATACTTGCTTAGCTATGCAATTGATGAAAGTTTTACAAAATGTTAAGTGGCTTCTCAGGGCCATGTTCATGGGGGTTTTCACCTAAGATAGTTTTCACTATACTTAGGACCATGGTATGTGGTGGTTATCACCTGAGGTATTACACATCTACTAAGTTAATGAATCACCTGGGTGGAATTGGTATTGCTTGGTTTATGTTGAGTGGCTACTCAGGGCTGTGCTCATGGTTGTCTTCGCCTAAGGTAGTTTCTACTATACTTAGGGCCATGAGCATGGTGGTTTTCACCTGAGAGTGCACTTGTGGATGGCCACCCAGGAACAAAGGGATTTGAAGTTACTCCAAGTGAAGATTGCTTCTAGTGCAGCCATTGGTCATATGGGCTCTGTCTTGATGGATTAAGTTGCGTGGACTCATCCCGGCTTGACAAGCAGATGTAGAGAGATGTAGGTGGAACGGGTCAAGCCAGTATGGGGTGGGAAAATGCTTATGAAAAATCTCGTCTCAATCTTCTCCTTTTCCTTATCACTAATGGAGTGTGGAGGATAGTTTGGGCTGATTGGGTCTAATGGTGAACGTGCACAACCTCTCGAGAGTGTCAAACTTAGTACTTAGCCGTGTCCCCGGTTACGGACAATTTTGAGCAGCTGATCAAGGACGTCAACGGAGGATCCCAACGTTCCAACTTCTCAAGTAAAATATGAAGGGTGAACAAGGGTAAATGAGACAGTGGTTTTCATGACATGGATGTCTCGATTAGAAGAAAATTGTTTTCAAAAGAGTTAGGAAAAATTTGGCTTTCTGCAAAATGGCCTTGAACTCCACCAACCAAATATGCATACAGGTTATTAGAGTTATTCCACTAAGTGTCCACAGAGTGTCACTTGCCAGATCCATTTTATATGGTTCTGACCCACCTTGTTGCAAGATTTTCCTATTGCAGGTTGTTCCAACGATGAGTGAGGTTTCGTTTAAGGGTTTTGAGTCTGCAACCAACATGTTTCGCCTGTGGCACATGAAGATGATTGAGACTCACTGCTACTTTTTATTCCGCTGTGCTAAACTTTGTAAAATGCTAGCCTTGAGCTATGCAATTTGTAATGAATATTGTAAGTCTGGATCATGCGATGTAATAAAATTTGACGCATTTGCATGATATTCATCTTAGACTGTGTGTGCAAAAGAATCGATCCAGGGGTTTGCACTATACACAGGGATCTTACCAATTTTTAAGTGCAGGTCCGCTACAGCTTCCGAAAGATCCGCTGCAAGAGCAACGGATATAGTTTCGTACTTGAATCGATCGATACAGTTTCATACTCGCAGCAGAACAACACGCGGAGCAGCCCATCAGCATAGCGGAGACGGCCCAACAACGCAACACATCACGCAACGCAGCCCAAGTCTTAGATAAAGCCTAATTTTATTCAGATGCTAAACAAATATATATAGATAAAAAATTTGGGGCCCCCAAATTTCGTGGGCCCTGTGCCAGTGGCACAGTCAGCACCACTGTGGGCCCAGCCCTGCCACACACCAGTCGTTATTCTTATCCTTTGCTATCGACACAAATCATGTGAGATTTTTTTTTGCGAAACACAGTACAACTCAAACGCTCATATACATGCGCACACACTCAATTTTCACACGGATACGAACAAACTTGCCAACAAACCTAGCAAGGATTTTTTATCCGAACCTCCATTATTTCATTCATAGCTCTGCACATACCTATAATAATTGGCTCCTCCAAAAAATGTCAGGGAGCTTGAATATATGCGCCCGAATTACGAGTTTGACCAAAAGAATGGATTTATGGCTCAAGAATCCATCATATTCCTAGAACATCAAAGCCTCTTTCTTGAACAACCAAGGCCCAAATTTATCGCTTATTCCAATCTCCGAGACGTCCAAACTGAACGGTAAACAAATTATCTTCACTCCTCCTCCCTTATTTCACATATTTCCACGCCGACCTCTAAAATGACCCGTAGTTCAGAGAGTAAAAAGGGGCTAAATTAGATTTGTGCATTTGCATAGCATGCATCTGAAAATACGGGAAAATTTTAAAAAAATTCAACGAAGTCATAGAGTGTTCAACCACCACTCGAAAGGCTAGTTGAGAATGTTGTTAGTTTGACGAGTAACTAAAAACTTGGAATCCAACTTGTGAAACTTACATTGAGGTTTCGCTGATGTTGGTGGATTAGACTTAGTCATCAACATGAGTGCTATAAACTTCAAAATCTTGTCTTATCTAAATTCTCAAACATTTAGTTACAAGTGAATAATACAAGAAACTATAAATCAAATGATGAGTATGACTTTCATCATTAATCGAATAAGTACATATCTTAAAGAAAAGAAAAGAAGGAGTATATAGAAGGTGGATAAAAGACTAAACTAAATCTTAATCTAGATATACTTATTCTTTCAAGACTATCTTATCTTCTTATCTTCTTATCTTCTCCAAATCATTCTACTTGAGAAGGCAACACAAGAAAGGAGGAAGATCAACAAGAAGATTATACAGAAGGATTTCTTAGATATGCATAGAAGCACTATGCCAGTCCATCACTAGTATTTGGAAACTCCTATACCAAAAATCTATTCTTATTAACTTCTCTACAAATAGTGTGATATTCTAAGGTTTGTGTTATATAGAAGTAGTTGGGTAACAAGTTTTGCAACCTTGTTAACAAATCACTTTTGTATGCTCAAACAATTGAATGTCATATACAAATAAACAAGAGGTCAGATAATCCAGTACATCTCAGCCACTTGAAATAAAAGTTGTTTGGTAGCAAGACTGATCATCTTGTTAACAGATTCTTTTATATGCATAAGGCAGATTGATGGAATAAAATATACATACATTCTTCTATAACTCACTAAAAGAAAACTTTGCAAGGAGTAGTTGGTTGTCTTCACCACAAGGGTGAGGCAAATGATGTTGTAACTTAAATAAAGGACAATCATAGTTTTTTTAAATCAAATGTATAACTTAGGCAATATTCAAGTTTCTATATGGGGAAGTCACATGGACATTTATGGTGTTTTTTCAAGGATATGATTTCCAGGAGAAAGTAAAGTCAAATCATAATCGCCATCCATAACTTGAAACCACATGAGTTAGCTCTCACATTCATGTGGGTGGACAAATCTCATATGAGAGGAGTTCACAAGTTCATACAGTGACAAAGGCCATCTGGCTTGTTCAAGATTTCTTTCTCAAGAAGAGATATATTTGGACATGTGGTAAATGGAACTACATGGACTATTTAGTCAGCAGTTGTTCTAACAATTTGCTTCCACACATTAAAGCATCAGCTCCTATCAAAGAGGAGTGCATCAACCTGTTCAACATTAGCATGAGTTATGGAATTAAGAAATATTCTATTCTCCTCATTCTATTCATCTATCTAGTCATAAAACCTGAACTCAGGCAGGACATTTGTAATTTGTGCACCCACAGACATCTGATCATGTTTTCATATGATTTAGTTGTCAGGTACCACAAATCACAGCCACTGTGGCAATATATCATGCTTGGCATGTATTTGAATTAAAACAATGTGAATACTCTTTGAAGACATCACAGTGAGCAAATCATGTAAATATGGTTGGGCAACCACTTGGTGTTGCCCAAGAAATCCTAAAGCATCCAGGGCACAAGTTTAAACACCTATATAAAAATTTATATCCACAAGTGAGGTAAGAAAATAATCTTTAGTAAATTGATATAACAAATAGTCACAAATAATGAATATAGCAATACATATTCATGTTGCTAATCATGCACAACAAAAATAGAAACCACAAGCCACACATTTTATAAAAGGAAATAAATCCAAATATGTCCAAATTCACTTTATATGTTAAAGGAATTCATAATACACTAAATATTCAAATTTCAAAGTTGGAACAAACTTTCTTGGGAAATTCTAAACATTCGAGGACCTTTCTATAATCTTCCTATTACAAAAAGGCCCTCAAATAACTCAAAATAGGCACCAGGGGCTTATTTACATTGTTCGTGTAAATTCCCGAACTACAGGGGGTTTCTACAAAATGATTTTCTTCAACCTTGGTCAGAAGGACGAACAGCTTGTCGACGTGATGCTTTTCGCGAGCGCCACCTCCTCTCTGCTTGCTCCCTTCCCTGGATAAGACGCAGAGGAGACGTCTGCATCTTCCTCTCTCACCCCACACCCCTCTTTCTCTCTCTCGTGTTCTCTGTTTCGCAGTCCACGAAACCCTAGCCGCACGGCCGCCGGGCCGCGCCGCCAACTTCGGCCACCCTGAGACACAAGGTTTAGTGGCTACGTACTTCACTTCGGTGCCAGTACCACCGGTCACAGCAATGGATTTTCGGGCACAGTCAATGACTCCCTTATATTTGGTCATCCAATTCATGCCCAAGACTACCTCGATGCCTTGTTCACCAAGAACAATAAGGTTGGCATAAAAGGTCTCGCCTTGAATTTCTATGGGCACATGGCGACAAGATGTGTTGGCCTCTTCAACGGTTCCAGTGGTTTGCACAAGCATGTGTCGGGTCAAAGGGGTAGGGGTCAACTGACTCTTTCTAACGATCGGCTTGGTAACAAAAGAGTGCGAAGCACCAGAGTCGAACAATACAGTGGCAGGAGTGGAGTTGGCAGGGAACGTACCCATCACCATGTCGGGTGTTTCCTTGGCTTCCTCTGCAGTAACATGGTTGAGGTGTCCCTTGGCAATAGGCTTCTTCTGAGAGGGTCCTTGGGTCATCTTGGTTGCATTTGGGCGAGGTGCAGGAGTAGTTTTAGTGGGGCAGTCACGAGAAAAGTGGCCACCCTTTCCACAAGTGAAACATCCTCCGGTTGGCCTCGGAGCAAGTTGAACTCCACGTTTAAGGTTGTTCCTGGGGTTGACAGCTCCGGGTCGCGGTGCATAAGGAGCACGATACTGGTGGGTGTTGCTGGGTCTTGGAGCAAACTGGGTGTTGGGGCGAGGTGCATATGCAGGTGCCCTAGGTGGTGGTGGTCTCATAGGTGGAGCGCTACGAGGTCTGGGAGCATTCATACTTCCCTGCTGCATCATCTTCCTCTTGCGATTCTCAAAGGCATTGAGACGCTTGTGTTCCATCATGATAGCAGTATCGGCAAGAGATTCCAAGTCTGGGTATGGCATAACTACCAGAACGCACTGCAACTCATCATGCAGTCCATTCAGAAACCTCTCTTTCTTCTTCTCCTCAGAGTCAACTTCATTCGGGGCATACCGAGACAGAGTGGTTAACTCCTCGAAGTACTTCCCTACCGTCATTCCTCCCTGCTTCAGCTTCAGAAACTTATCCCGCATGATGTTCATGACACCACTGGGGATGTGACGCTTCCGAAACTTGGTCACAAGCTCCTCCCAAGTGACCATGTGATCCGCAGGGGTAACGGCTTTAACGGATTCCCACCAAGTCCTGGCTGGTCCAGCGAGAAAGTGAGTGGCATAAAGCACTCGGTCTTCCTCACTAACAGCAGCAACATCCAAGTTGTTTTCGATGGTGCGGAGCCAGTCATCCGCGTCAAGGGGTTCCGTGATCTTGGAGAACACAGGAGGGTTGGTGTTTTGGAAGTCCTTAAGCTTCGAGCGGCCCTCATTGTTAGCATTTCCCCCTGGATTGCCATTAGTCCCAAGCTGGGATAGGTGCTAGAGAGTTGCTAGAGTGGCCGTGCACTCAGCACGAGCGGCTTCACGGTCCTCCAGCACCACTGCAAGGAGTTGAGCCATAGTCGGCTCGGGTGGAGGAGGTGGATCTCGAGCCATGCTGAAGGAAAAAGGATATGAGACAAGAGAATAACGGGATTGGCTTGTGAAGCGAGGGTTAAGCAGAAAAGGAAACTGAAAGGTAGGAAATAGGACAGGGTAGTTTTACGAACACAAGTTTAACGCAAACTTAAACCATGGGATTGCATCAATACGACAAAAGCTTCTCACATCCACACAAGTAGCATAATCACCATATAAGGCACAAAGCATCAAACATGGTTTTCAAACAGAACCATACAACACAAAACGCATGACTCGTGGGGACATCGTGAACTCGGCTACAACTGAACTAAGCGATACGGCTCACGGTCTAATCCTCCTCATCGAAAAGGCTCTCCTCGGGGTCCTCCTCCTCGTCTCCTATGAGGTCGTCGTCCTCCTGGTTACTAGGCTCGCTCATATCCATCCCATCGGATGGTATGTCATCGTCGGGAAGAAGGTCATCGTTATCCTTGCGGAGCTCATCGATCTCCTTCTCTAACTCGTCAATCCTGGAGTCTCTCGCGGATAGATCCGCCCTAGCCTTCGGGGGTCTAGTGCGGAGTGAGGTGTTGGCAGCCTCAAGTCCCTCCAAAGCCTTGTTCCTCATGGACTGGGTGTCATACTCCACACGCAAGGTGGTGAGGTGGTGCTGAGTACGGTGTAGAAGGTACTCCAGGTCGTCAAAGTAGAAACCCAAACTGTTATGAGCGTACAGGTAAGGTTCGGGAGTCCCATCCTCACCGTGCCTCCCGTACAACTCAAAACGGGTGCCGATGAACCGGTAGTCGCAAAGGTGTGCCAGACGCGCAATCGTCTGCTGGATGATACGAACAGCCCCGTCATTCCAGGAGCAGTCGATCAGCCGGAAGCAGTAGGTAGGAGCAGAGGGTGTCGTCAGCGGTGGACAAATAGTGCACTCCACTATCCAGGACAAGTCCTGACTAGCGCCGTCAATCAGTCCTCCCATCAGCTCAGGAAGTGGTCATTCAAGTAACTTGGTCATCTCGACCAGCTCGCTCTCAAAACGGAAAGATGACTCGGTGTTAAGTCCCAGCTGCAGAGACTCAGTGTACACGAACGCCATCTACACAAGATTTTAAGTAGATTAAGTTAGTGAGCAGTGTGCAAAATTATAGAGTATACGAAACATGAGTTTTAATGCAAGTAATATTTTAAATAGAAATAGGGAGAAGACGTAAGCAGTATATTTAGTACTTAGTCATCTCCAGCTTTATTTATGGAAAATAGTTTTTCAGGCTCCTATCTAACGGCCATGCTAAATAAGTTCTCCTATGGTCAGGATGGCTGTGGGTCCCCAGACTAGCTGTCTAGAAAGCACCAGTATGCATACATTCACGATCCCATGATCAGTCTGTCGTGAACAACATACTCGGGTTGGTAGCTCAGATTACAACATCCATTACACGAATACAAATAAGTCTTACAACAAATGGTCACATGACCAAGTTCACATAACTGCCACACAGGGCAGGAATACTAACACAACGGAAGTCTTAGTGGAAAGCAGTAACGCCCAACGTCATCTCCAAACACCTACAGGCAGCTGACCGGGAGACGTCCTAGTTAGAGTAGTCGTCGATAAAGCCTTCGTCTTCGGTAGTTTCCTCCGGGTACTCTTCAGGATAGTAGTCTGGCTAGGACAATAGCCAGGGACGAAACCAATATGAGTACGTTTGAATGTACTCGCAAGCTCTACTAAAAAACTATGCTAACTAATGCAAGTATGAAGTTTGGCTGTGGTAGGAAAGGCTGTCATTAGGCTTCCTACCCATGGTAGATGAAAGATTTACCATGGTTGATAACATCTCTGTATCTTTGTTGAAAAAGATACTTCAAAATATATGTTTTTATAAAATAGTATTTTTCCTCTCTCAGATATCCCATATCATCGAGGGTTTTGATGAAATCTTTTTATAAAATAATTTTCTTTGCAGAACTTCTTGGGTCTAAGGTATTTCTAGGTTTTCTCATTAATCACAACCCTGTACCTCCCAGGTACGTTTTTCTCCTTTCTCACACGGTACTTCCCAAGTACTCGCTTTTCTTCCAACAAACACTTCTTTTCAAAACACTGACACGGTACTGGCTACATGGCCTTTCAATTGTCCATGACCGCGGACGCGGCTATTCGAATAGTTTTGACTCTGCAGAGTGTGTACACTTTCACCACATCAAATAGGTCACCGCCGTGGAACACCCACGGATTTGCCAGACGACAATACATCAAACGTCGGGACACTAAACACTATGTCCATGCTAATACAAAGATACCTCTTCGACTAGGTTGGACCTCCCGACATCGTATGACCCATCTTTGGCCTCATACCGCCATGCCAGGAGACCTAATCGGTGCAACTGGTCGCAATTTAATCAACACTCTTTATGCTCCTTCTCGAAGGCAGCACTCAGTTCAGGGGGCCATAGCCACCACGCCTAAGCAATTGAGGTAGCTTCATATTAATACAAACAAGCTTCCGGTCAAGCCCAGTCGAATGTGGGGGTAACATGGTTGTACGGTAAGGTTGTCGAGCGAAGACCAGGTTATGTGTCATTTTTTGAAAAACAAAACCTCCGATACTTCTCATCTTCATACCACCACTCAGGCAAGGTCCCACCTTCCCGAGAGGGTTTTCGTAAACATTTTTGTTTTTCCAAAAACAACACAAAAGTACCCATCCTATTATTTTTAATTAGTCTTAGCTAGTAATTGTGTCGGGATGGGGTCTTTCATATGGTCTTTGCTACGGTCTGGAGTATATACCAGAACATGGGTATAGCAGGTATATATATAAATCATGCAAGGAAAAATATATAGTATGGTAAAACAAATTAGATGTAAGGGTGCAAGCTTTTGAGATGGTTTGCCTTGCTTAGAGGGTTGGTCCTGTTGCTGATACTCAATATAATCCTCGCAAAAACCCTGAGCAGATAAATCCTCTTCGCGGGTATCTAACGTCGCAAAGTAAAACATACACAAAATCAATAACAGCAAGACATACCATCATTCAACAAACAAGCAAGTGTGGCAAACATCAAGCAAGAAGTAGTTTTTCCAAGTTTTTAGTTTATCACGGTTAATGTATTGGTTTAGCATACTTTAGCAATTGGCAGTAAATTATTAAGTCACTTATTATTAACAGGTTTTATTTAGTCAGAGACTAACTACTTAATTTGCAAGTGATTAGTTAACCTAGACATTATTTTTAAAAAGTTCCACTTAACAATATTTTCGAATTACCACAATTAGCAAAGTTGGAGTGTTAATTAACAAGTTTTCTTTTTAAACAAGTCACTAATAGTACTAACATATTAAAGGTTAACAAACAAATATGTCTTAGCAGCAACAACAACAACACAATTTTAATACCACCAATTTTATTAAAGCAGTTTTGATCTTTTATTTTTAAGTCACAAAAGGACAGAAAACAACATTTCTTATGTTTTTATTCTCTAGGATGATTCATGAGTCCAAAAATCATGCCAAGCTAGTATTAGGTTCTCTGATGTTATTAGAATTCAACACAAGTGAGTCTGCTTCCAAATTCATCTTATAAAAATTACTAAAAATGATTAAAGGTCTTTCTGAACATATTTTAAAACCTTAATATCTCGAGTTTAGGAATCCAAATCACATGAGGTAAAATTCTAGTGCAAGATAGTAACAAGGGTTATCCATAGAATTTGAGTTTGTATTTTTAGGATTAGTACAGCTCAAGTTAAAATTAAAACAGTGTTTATGACCAGTGACAGAACAGTAATTATCAAGGGCACAAAACAATATTTTTTTCAGATCTACAAGTTGGACATGCTTACAAACTTATTGGACTACCTCTGTGATTTTTGGTTTGGTCAAAATTTAGATTTAACATTTTCATTTCGATTTAAAACAACAAGCCATAAACATCTACATAAGAAAAAGATTAAATCTACTGGAAAAAAAGTGAACTGGGCCAGATCCGCTGCGGAGCCCGGCCCAGCGGCGAGATACAGCCCACGCGGCCTTGCGCGCGTGCGGGAAAATAGGATTCAGAGGGATCCGTTGATCTCCAGATCGACGGCCCATGGTCGTCTCCTTCCTCGCGATACACAGATCGGAGCCAGGGACGCCGGCAAGGAGTTCGACGGTGGTGTGCTCACCTAGGGTCGACAAACTGTGATGGTTTGGTGTCATCGACAAACTTGGGTCGAAGAAGAATCCACGTCGCAGCTCCGAACATCGACGAACTCGAGTGTGGCCATCACGGATTCGACAAGCTTGCGTTGATCTGTGGATGAGATAGAAAAGATGGAGATGTCAACGAGGTGTTCCTCGAGTGGGGCTACAAGCAGGTGCAAGAAGGGTGCAAAGAGGGGGTGTAGAACTCAGGCAACCTTCACCGCAAGATCTCGGTGGTCGTCGGCGAGTTCATGCCGTTCCTGGCATCTCGGTTGTGTGGGAGTGGTTGCGGTCTGAGAGAGATATGGAGAGGGGAGCGAATGGATGCGAAATGGAAAGGTGGATAGCACGGAGAGGGGTTTTATCTCGTTCTCCCAACGGGTGAGTGGTGGCGGTGCCGACCGAGTGGCCTCCGAGCGCTCTGGTTGGGCAAAAGGGGCGGTATCGAGCGCGGGAGCGCGTCCAGCGGTGCGGCAGAGGGGAGTAATGGCGAGCTGGGACGGGAACGAGGTAGGGCAGGGTGGTGCCGAGCCAATTGATGCCCTGGCTCGCGTGTCGGTTGGCTGGGACTGATTCGGCCGATTTCCTCCTCCTCACGCGTGCCCGGGTTTTCGGGGGTGAGCGCTGGCGGGTGTGTGTACGTCGTGATGAGGTAGACGTGGCCAAGGCAATGTGTGCGTGCGTGTGGTGCAGCAAGTGCACACGGCGGTCTTCGGCATGACACAGCCGTGCACGTCCACGACGTGCACCTCCAATGCACACATTGCACTAGGGTGAGTGAGAGGGGTGAGAGGTAGATATAGGTGAGAGTTTGGGTGAGGTTCAAACAAGAATTTGAGTGAATTTCGAATTCGGCTAAAAACTGAAATTCAGAAAATTCAGTTATGAGTAAGTGAAAAACGGTTGTCCCTGTGTTCTGTTATCAGTTAGCCCTGTTGTCCAAATTCAAACAAGGTCTCATAAATCTCCAAAAAAATTGGAGTGATTTAATTATGATAGTGTTCAACACATACTTGGACGAATAAAATAAATCCATCCAAAATTCATTTTGAGCAGAAAGAATAAATTGCTGCGAAATGTAGTTTTTAACTGTCAACTGACCAGTTATTTAATAGTCTTTTGTGAGCATGATAAAATCATCATAGGCTATCCAATTATGAAAATTCTTGGTGTCTCATTGGATTATCAACACAATACTCTAACACCATGGAAAAATCTAGGGAAAAAGATCACTCTAGCTTCCTTGATTAAAGGCTCAAAGATAGCTTAGTGAAAATAATTCCAGAAGGGTTGGAACTAGGGTTTTATTTCTTTGAATTTCTTTCTTGCTGAAGTTTTTGTTGTCCATAATTTTATTAGAGTCTCACAAACCAACTACACATACCAAACAACCATAAACACATCATTCAAACAATTTTACAAAACAAAACATCAAAACAATCATCAAAACATTTAAATTTTAGCTTTTAGTAAAAGTTTTAATTGTTTCCTATTTTTGAGTTATTTAAAAGAGGTGTTGAGCAGCTTACCAAAGATTGGGCTGTGACAGACCTCCCCCACTAAGAAGAATCTCGTCCCGAGATTCGGGGGTTCTGGGCAACAAGAGTTCGGGAAATTCCTGCTTGAGATAATCTTCCCGTTCCCAGGTGGCCTCTTCAGCAAAGTGATTACTCCACTGAACCTTGAAGAATTTTATCTTACGCCTCCTTTTGATGCGCATTTGTTCCTCAAGAATACAGATAGGTCTCTCACGATAGGTTAGGTCTTGATTGAGGTCAATGGTCTTGAGATCGATTCCTTTATGGGAAAGATTTTGTTCAGGCACTTGGAGACATTTCCGGAGTAAAGAGACATGGAAAACGTCATGAAACTCCGAGAGTTCAGTCGGTAGTTCCAATTGATAAGACACTTCTTCTTGGTGGGATAGGACTTTGAAAGGGCCAATATACCGGGGTGCTAGCTTTCCTTTGACATGAAATCGTTGCATCCCTTTTTAAAGGCGTGACGCGAAGGTACGCAAAATCACCCACTTGGAATGTGACTTCACGATGCTTTGAGTCCGCGTAACTCTTTTGCCTAGATTGCGCCGTCTTGAGACGATCACGAATGAGTTGGACTTGCTCTTCTGCTTCACGCAGTGAGTCCACTCCAAAGATCTTTCCATCTCCGATCTCTGACCAATTTAAGGGTGTGCGGCACTTACATCCGTACAGAGCCTCAAAAGGTGCCATTTGCAAGCTGGATTGGTAGCTATTGTTGTAAGAGAACTCCGCAAAAGGTAAATAGTTCTCCCACTTGGATCTGTAAGCCAAAACACAGGCACGGAGCATATCCTCAAGAATTTGGTTCACACGCTCAGTCTAGCCTCCAGTCTGGGAATGATAAGCGGTGCTAAAAGATAGCTTGGTTCCCAGTGCTTCATAAAGCTTATTCCAGAAACGAGAGGTGAATTGAGTTCCCCGATCAGACACGATTTTGACCGGTACTCCGTGAAGACTGACTATTCTTGAGATGTACAAATCCGCAAGTTGGTCTCCACGATAAGTAGTCCGGACTGGGATAAATTGAGCAATTTTGGTGAGTCTGTCCACAATAACCCATATAGAATCATGCCCTCGGTTAGACAAAGGAAGTCCCGTGATAAAGTCCATTCCGACTTCTTCCCATTTCCATTGGGGTACTTTGAGAGGTTGCAACAATCTGGCTGGACGTTGATGTTCAGCCTTCACACGCTGACATATGTCACACTTGGCTACGAATAAAGCGATCTCTCGCTTCATCCCATGCCACCAGAATGTTTCTTTAAGGTCCTGATACATCTTGGTCCCACCAGAGTGGATAGAATATGGAGTGTCATGAGCTTCTGACAGAATGGTCTGCTTTAGCTCAGATTCCGAGGGTACACAAAGACGTCCGTCAGAGTCAATGATAAAACCAGGTGCTTTTTCCCGCTTCATGCAGTCTTTGATTCCCTCGATACTTTTCTGACCCTTCTGGGATTGCTTTACCAGATCAAACAGTGTAGGTTTAACTTCGAGAGTGGCCAACATGCCATAGCTAACCACTTCAATACCTAGCTGGTCAAGCTCTTTCCACAACTCAGGTTGTCGAATTTTGATCATGGAATTTAAGGAAATAGGTTCACGGCTAAGAGCATCGGCAACAATGTTTGCCTTGCCGGGATGGTAGTGAATACTCAGATCATAGTCTTTGATGAGTTCAATCCATCGGCGTTGTCTCATGTTGAGCTCACGCTGGGAAAAGATATACTTCAGGCTCTTGTGATCAGTGTATATCTCACATCTATTTCCCATAAGAAAATGTCGCCACGCTTTGAGGGCGTGAACAACAGCAGCAAGCTCTAGATCATGCGTGGGGTAGTTCAACTCATGGGGTCTCAACTGATGGGAGATGTAGGATATAACCTTCCCTTCTTGCATGAGAACACTTCCAAGGCCAAGCTTAGAAGCGTCACAATAGACATCGAAATTCTTGGTGACGTCCGGCATAGTGAGAACCGGCGCAGAAACCAATCGTCTCTTGAGTTCTTGGAAACTCTCTTCGCATTCGGCAGTCCACTCAAACTTCTTATCCTTCTTGAGTAGTTGAGTGAGCGGTCTAGCGATGCTCGAGAATCATTGGACAAATTTGCGATAATAGCCAGCCAAACCAAGTAAAGATCGGACTTCGGTTTGATTGGTTGGGGCATTACGCTCAAGAACGGATTTGATCAGGGCAGGGTCAACAGATATCCCTCCCTCAGATACCACATGTCCGAGAAATCCCACTTCTCTCAGCCAAAATTGGCATTTGCTGAACTTGGCATAGAGCTGATGCTTACGAAGAGTTCCGAGTACTAGCCTCAGATGCTCTTCATGTTCAGCCTCAGTCTTGGAATAAACTAGAATGTTGTCAATGAAGACCTCGACGAACTTATCCAGATAATCCATGAATACCTTGTTCATGAGGTTCATGAAGTAGGCAGGGGCATTGGTCAGACCAAACGACATCACGGTGTACTCAAACAGTCCGTAACGCGTGGTAAAAGCAGTCTTTAGAATGTCAGTTGCTCGCACCTTCAGTTGGTTATAACCGGTGCGGAGATCAATTTTGGAGAAAACACGGGCTCCATTCATTTGATCAAAAAGGTCTTCTATCTTGGGTAACGGTTATTTGTTCTTGATGGTCACGTCATTCAACTTACGATAGTCCACACACAATCGAGTGGTACCATCCCGTTTGTCCAGAAAAATAACCGGTGATCCCCAAGGTGAAGCACTTGGACGGATCAAGCCTTTTCTCAACATGTCATCGAGTTGTCTCTTCAGCTCAACCAATTTCTCAGGATTCATCCGGTAAGGCTTCTGAGCTATGGGTCCGGTTCTAGGTATCAACTCAATAATGAACTCGATATCCCGATCAGGGGGCATACGGGTAACTCGTCGGGAAAGACATCCGGATATTCACAAACAATTGGTACTTGGTCCAGAGTAGGTTCGGCTAAACTGGTGTGGCAATGTAACTTAGATGAGGGTTTAGTGGCTACATACTTCACTTCGGTGCCAGTACCACTGGTCACAGCAATGGATTTTCGGGCACAGTCAATGACTCCCTTATATTTGGTCATCCAATTCATGCCCAAGACTACCTCGATGCCTTGTTCACAAAGTACAATAAGGTTGGCATAAAAGGTCTCGCCTTGAATTTCTATGGGCACATGGCGACAAGATGTGTTGGCCTCTTCAACGGTTCCAGGGGTTTGCACAAGCATGTGTCGGGTCAAAGGGGTAGGGGTCAACTGACTCTTTCTAACGATCGGCTTGGTAACAAAAGAGTGCGAAGCACCAGAGTCAAACAATACAGTGGCAGGAGTGGAGTTGATAGGGAACGTACCCATCACCATGTTAGGTGTTTCCTTGGCTTCCTCTGCAGTAACATGGTTGAGTTGTCCCTTGGCAATAGGCTTCTTCTGAGAGGATTGTAACATCCCAAAATTTTAATAAGTATTATTAGTTCAAAAATTTGGAGCCAACAAAAACTTTTGTTGCTTGATGTGTGTTGATTGTTCTTTGTTGCTTGTGTTGATTGTTGCTCTAATTAAAAACTTGGAAAACAAAATGAAAAGTTAAAACAATAAAACAAATGTGACATGTGTCACACAATTTCTCAAAGTGAGAAATTAATTTTCTTTACCCAAACTTCAGTGGAGTGGTAATGTGATCACTCTCAATTTATTCATACAACTTTTCCCTCTCAAATAAATATTTCCCAAAATTCTAAATTTAAATTCAATATCTTTCTTTATGTTATTTAAATCACAAAATGTACTATGTTACAATTACAAAATAAATACCACAACCAGATCACAAATCTTAATAAACCTATATGAAGCAAATTGCAGAAATTTAATTAAAAATTTGGTTCAGGCATTTCATCGAACACATTGTGGGCAGCACTATGTTCTTCCCCAAATCGAACCAATCCAAATGAATTCGTTCGAATTCGAGCAAGATTCGTCGAATTTTTCACTCCACGTACTCCCTCTAGCCCTACTCACCTCCCCCACTTGCCAGAGCACGCTGGAAACGTGCTCATTGACCCAGGGCAGTCGTCGCCATCGGCGGGAGCTCGCGCCCATGCCGCCGAGGCCGCCACTGTGGCCATGGACGACGGTGGATGCCGTGATGGCCCAGCGCCGTGCCACTCCACTCCCCTCAACTCTATGCACCTGTTGGAGACGCTAGGAATGCCGTAGACGCCCAGCACACATACGACTTGGACATGCCCGTGCGCGCCGTGCGCCATGGCTGAGCTGGGTCAGCGATGACGAACGTCGACGCTCCACTGCACCGTTCATCACCGCAGTACCTCCCAGCCACTCCCCAGCTTCACCGCGGCCCCCAGGACATAGTGGCATCGCCGATTGAGGTCATCCCTGATGCCTGCAACCGCCGAACGCTGTCGGAGCGCGCCACGGCCGTCAAGACCTCGAACTTGCTCAGCTCACCTCCACGCGTGCATTCGTACCCCACTGGCCCCTAACGCCGTCCGTCGACGTGCCTGCACAGCCCAGACATCCAATGGAGAGCTCTCCCACCCTCTGAACCTCTCCCGCACCGCGTCCACCATGAGCCGAGCTTTGGCCTTATAAGCACATCGAGCCCTCGCATTCTCTCCACACTCCACCACTGCCTCTCCCTTGCTCCAAATTCTCTCGTGCACCGCCAGGAGGGCGAGCACGTTGTTGCAGCCCTTGCTGCCTTGGTCGACCAAGGCCAAGTGCTACCAGAGAAGAAGGTGGACGTCGACCACGGCCGTGTTGTGTCTCTCCCCTTTTCTCTTCTCTCTGGCCTGCACTCTCTTCTCTATCATCACCACACTCACACGCCTCTGTTTCCCCTCTGTATCGTGCACAGGAGCATCGCCAGGACCTCGCCGGAGTTGGAGCGTGCTCATGGAAGCAGAGGAGATCACCGTCGACGCTCGGGTCGTCTCCATCAAGCACAATTGTAGTGACCCAGCACACCACTGCATGTTTTAGTGTACAAGTCGTTGACATAATACTCACGGAAGGACCAATCCATAAATATTACATCCTTCAGAGTAGTACAACAGAAACATGGTCGGTCCAAGGTAACACTATAGGATTACAACACTATTCAACACAAAATCTCGAGAACCTCCTTTACAAACAGAAGTAGGTCTCGTGCAAAAGAAACTCCCAAAAGACTCAAGTCGAAGCACTAAGCTAGATACCAGCTCTATGTCTAACTCCTAATCCACTACTGCTGTTGTCACAACCCTAACTATCCATCTGGAATCTCCTTATCTAGAGTTGTGCTTCTCCTTCTAAGATTAGTCATCTTGTCCATAAGCATTGTCGTTGACGTGTCCACCATTGGAGTGTTGTCGCCACTCATTAGTCGGTAGATTCCACCAGGTTGATTTGACTCCTCGTAGAAGACCTCGCCAACATCTTGATGGATTCCTGTCCTTCTTCAGCTATCTCCAATAATCTAAGCAGGGATCAACGGAGGAAAGAGTGAGCAACACGAGCGTTACTCAGCAAGTTCATATATAGGAATAAGGTGTTTTATGCACTAGCTACCATCCATACCAAAAGGCTATGGATGAACATGCATATCTTTGTAAATCATTTTTAGGAAAAGATTTATTTTATCTTCAGAAAACTATGCCCGTCATCCATTCACAGGTGCTAGGGCTTCATGGAGCCACCTTTCCTACAGCGTTCGCACCTCCTTCCCGGAACAGGGAGTAACATGTCACACTTTTTTACACTCTGCAGAGGTGCGTTACTTTACCCATAAGAGATCAACGCCTTGTTGCACAACCGGGCGATTCTTTCCCGTCCACACTTCCTTTGGTGTGGGGCCCGGTCGGTGATCGAAGCCATTCGCCGTGCTTCTCCAACAACCCCGCATGCCCACCCTTTTGTAGGTCTGTCCTCCCCTATATCTTTTGGTAGACTATTCCAGACCGAAGTCCTCCCCTATACCATAAAGTTAGACTGTTCCAGACATCCCTACAATCCATCATAGACCCCAGAAACCATGGGAATTAAGGGATCCCACCCATGTGCATGTAGTCCGGCAAGATCTACAGCCTACGGAACTGGCAGTCCGTTGACATGCGAAAGGGAAAAGATCACAGAGGACTTTCCCGTCCCATTCCAAGTCTCATGGTTAACGCTTCATTTACGGCGCAAGAACACTGACAGCATTGGTTATTAATTCCTAGATAATACTTTCCCATGCAAATGGAACCTCCACCAACCGCATCATTCCATGGTTCCATCTGCCAACCAACAACATATATATATAGCAATTCACATCATTCGAAAATAGGTTTTACTTTTTCATGCAAAGATAAACCATAGTATTTTGCATTTACTTTGATAAACATAATCAAGTAGGACATGAGCAAGAGTGAACTTGCCTTTTTTACTGCAAGATTATGCAGCCAAGGTCTTCGATACAATAAAGACTCCAAAATCTAGAAAAAAACGTCATTGGTCCTATAAGGACTAATGTTTAAAGAAGCAATATGCTATTATGCATAAGTATGAGATGCATCGCCTTAAAGCCCGTAACTAACTCTCGATGGTTGAGGGTTTTTTGAGTTTGGTGATTACTTTTAGATTTCTTTTATCTTCAAGTTCACTTCACAAGAATGATGGATTTTAAACTTTAACTACAAATACCATATTAAGCATAAGGATAAAATAAAACAACATCATAATACTAAATGGTTATTTTAGGGTTGATTATCATCTTTATGTTTAAAGAACATGTGTTAACTTGAATTAATTAAACAAATGGTGTAGTATTATTATTCATGAATACAAAAAGAATAACTTTTGAATAAATAAATAATATATACATTTGTTGGTATCAACACATATCATAAGGGTACTTATTTTACTTAGTCAAGTACTTACTAACTTATACTTAGCTTTGTTTATTTTTGGATGAAGGATTTGTTTTTGGGTAAAACACTTGCATTGCTACCTTAGTGTTTATGAATTTTTAAGTTGTTTTCTATTTTCTTTACTTAACCAGAATATAAGTTAATGAAAGTTAAGTACTAAATAAAATATGTGACACATTTATTCAAAAAAAAATTAGTAGTTCAAAGTGTTGTTGGATTTTTATTTCTTTGAAATGAGTATTAAATAATAGTAGAACAATTTCATAAGCTTATAACTTCATTTTCAAAATTATGAAAATAATCCTATTAATTATTTTCTTAAATAGGGTATCATTTTAATTAATCATAATTGAAACAAGAATATTGCATGTTATAATGAATACACATTTTAGAATTTAAAAGTAAGCATGTGAAGCATTTTTAAATGAAATTGAAATATATCTAAATTAACATTTCAAATTAACTTCATATTTGAAATAATAAGCAAATTGTTATTTAAATTTTAGAATGATTCAAATTAGTCAAACAAACATCATATTTGTACAAACAGATAAATTTTATTTTTCTGATCATTTTGGTATATTATTAGTATTATTCTGATTTAAAATGATTTAGTTATGAATTTCAAAGTATAAATTCAATTTAAACAATTTCTGGATTTTAATAAATTAAGTTGGTCCCACCTGTCATAGTTTTAATAATTACCAGAATTGATTTCCTAAATAATTAAATATCTGACAGTGGGGTCCATATGTCATATTTCTAATAAATTTCGAAAAAGATTTTCAGGAATTCATTTTTATTGGTCGGTGACGTCATGATGACATCATCAATGGAGCTGAGCTCCCTGTTGATCATGGATTCGTCGAATTCGAACGAATTGGCTAACGCGAGAGGGCGTACTAGATGCAGCGCATCAAGGGAGACCAAATGGTGGCGGCGCCGCCCCGCAATGGTCACCGGAGTAGCTCCGGCGACAAGCAACCGCGGCGGCCGGAGATGGCGCAGGGTGCAACGACGAACCCTCAAGCAATTGACTAAATTAAAGGGACATGGACTTGCGTAAGCTAACCACGAGCATGCAGAGCGTCTCGGTGAAGCACGGGGAGCACGGACGGTGTCAGAAACATCCACGAAAGTCGTCGGCCGGACTTGGGGAAGACGACCCGATTCTCCCTCTACCGAGCTCCACACCACGCACCACTCAACGAGGAGCAAGAGGGCGACATGGCGAACCTCCAGAGCTCCTCTGGGTAGCACGGCGAGCACGGAATCGACGGCGCACGGCGGTGGTCCGAGAGCTAGGGTTAGGGTTTCGATCTAGAAAATGGCGGCTAGGGTTTCTTAGACGGCGGCAGCGGCTATTTATAGGCAACGGCGGTCGGTCGCACGCATCGTAGCGCATCCACGGCGGCGGACGACGCAGGCGCGGACACGGCGATGGCGCGCCGTCACCAGGTTGAAGACGACTCTGTCAACTTTGCAGAAAACCCCCTAGATTTCCAGGAATTTGCATGAACAGTGTAAACAGGTCCCTGTTTCATGTTTTGGACCTATTTAAAATAGTTTTAATTGCAGGAAAGTCCTGAAATGTTTAGAATTTCAAAAGGAATTTTGTTCCAATGTTGAAATTTAGATACTTTGTGTATTTTGAATTCCTTTAACATATAAAGTGAATTTGGCCTATTTGGATTTATTTCCTTTAATAAAATGTGTGGCTTTTCACATCTTTATTTTTGTTTTACATTAAAGCAACATGATAATACTTTGTTATGCTAGTATTTATTTGTGGATTTTGGTTTTCAAATACTATAGATGATTTGATGGATTGGCTCCAAGATATAGGTAGATATAATATTCAAACTTGTGTTTTGATGCTTTAATAATTCCTGAGCAACTCCAAGTTGTTGTCCAGCAATATATGCATTATTTGCTTTCTGTGATGCCTTCAAAGAGTTTGCACAGTGTTTCAATTCAAATTCATGCCAAAAATGATATACTATCTTGGTGGCTTCAACTTGTGATACCTGACAATTAAATCATGTGAAAACATGACCAGATGTTTGTGGATACACAAAGTATAAATATCCTGCCTGTGGTCAGATCTTATTGCTAAATAGATGAATAAAATGATGATAATAGAATCTTGCTTGATTCTATAACTCATTCTGAATACAAAAAGACGGATGCACTCCTCTTTGATAGGAATGATGCTTTAGTGTGGGAAAACAAATTGTTAGAACAACTGCTGACTAATTAGTCCATGTGGTTCCATTTACCACATGTCCAGATTTATCTCCTCTTGAGAATGAATCTTGAATAAGCCAAATGGTCTTGGTCACATGATGAACTTGTGAACCCCTCTCTTATGAGACATGTCCACACTCACATGAATTTGAGAGTTAACTCATGTGATGATTACATATGGATGATGATCATATGGTTTTATGCTTTGGCTTTACTTTCTCCCTGATAATCATACTCTTGGAGAAATACCATGTATTATCTGTCCTTTTGTTTATTTGTATATGACACTCAATTGTTTGAGCATACAAAAGTGATTTGTTAACAAGGTTGCAAAGTTTGTCACCCAACTACTTCTATATAACACAAACATTGGAATATCACACTATTTCTTGAGAGATTAATAAGAACATAACAGATGCAAGAGTTCCCATTGTCTCTGTGATAGATTGGCATAGCACTACTATGCATATCAAATCAATCATTCTTCATAATCTTCTTGTTGACTTCCTTCTTTCTTGTGTTGCCTTCTCTTGTAGAAAGAATTGGAGGAGATTGGGAGATAAGAGGATAAGATAGTCTTGATAGGATAAGTAGATCTAGATTAAGATTTAGTTTAGTCTTTCATCCACCTTCCAGATACTCCTTATTTTCTTTTCTTTAAGATATGTACTTATTCGATTAATGATGTAAGTCATACTCATCATTTGATTTATAGTTTCTTGTATTATTCGTTTGTAACCAAATGTTTGAGAATTTAGATAAGACAAGATTTTGAAGTTTATAGCACTCATGTTGATGACTAAGTCTAATCTACCAACATCAGCGAAACCTCGATGTATGTTTCACAAGTTTGGTTCCAAGTTTTTAAGTTATTCGACATCTATGGTCATTCTCAACTAGTCTTTCGTGTGGTAGTTGAACACTCTATTACTTTGTTGAAAAAGTTTTAAATTTTCAAGTATTCTCAGATGCATGCTATGCAAATGCATAAATCTAATTTAACCCCTTTCTACTCTCTGAACTACGGGTCATTACAGTATCTCCCCCTTAAAATCAACTTCGTCCCGAAGTTGCGGTTTCCCTCGCGTATTGATAAGTGTAAGCACTTCTTCCAACATCATTTTCTCTAAACCTTCTCTGTTGTGGTCTTGGTTGTAATTGATTCTTTGTTCAAACCTGATTTGTATCTGTTGCTGATTGGGCTAACCTGCCGTTGACATTTAACAATCCTTCGATCAGTTGTGGTAGTCTTATTACTCGCGTAGAGCTCTCAATTCTCATCCAGATCAGACTTCTTCTATAACTTCTTGATCTAAAAGCTTGTCGAACCCTTGAACTCAAATTTCTTTGGTTCAATCATCTTCAGATTCTCCAGTCATAACTCCTATGACTATCATACTCCTTGTGACTCTTAACTTCTAGATCTTAACTATCCCTTTTACTTACGAATCTCTTAAAGGTTTTAGAAAGTTCTATTGAATTCTGAAAAACTCTTAGAGCATGAGTGATCAAGTCAACTCTGTCTCAGTTAAGGTATTCCTTCCAACTTTCATCTTGTCCTTCGCAAAGTACTATCCGGTTACAGATTCACTCTTCCCCTAGAAAGTACTAGGGCTTTCTTCGTCCTAACCATCTATTAGTCGATCTTCATTCTGTTGTATCGGTTCACTCTCAAGTACAACCAAATTTATACTGCTGAATGGATCTGCTTTTACTTTCCACCTTTCTATTCAAATGTCCATCAAATTTACCTAATGTTTTCTCGAAGAATTCAGGGTACTTCCACAAGGTTGTGATTCCCCAGTAGTTCTCCGGTTTAAGAGTTATCTTTCCTAACATCCAATAACTTCCCGGAGAGCAATTGGTAAATTCACCATGATGCGAAGAACCAATAAGATCTCCCGGTAAATCAGATAGGCACGCTCACTAGCATTCCAGTTGGCTTACCTAGAGTCTTGAGAAGAAGACCTATTGCACAACAAGGTGCAATTGGTGATAACATAACTCTAAAATAGGACAGGTTGTTGGTCATCTAGTCCAAATTCGGCTGATATAACAACTCTTTCATATGTCTGTTGCTGGAATTTGATTCCTTTCTTTTGGTTTATTAGACGATGTGTCTCTTCAATCTTATGTTGGTTCAACCTCCATCTGAGTCCTTGGATCTAGGATGTCAATCCTATGGCAATCCATCCTTCTCTATAGTTACCCGTATAGATGGTGACTTCACTATATCTCGGCATCACATGTCTCTGTTGGCGACATACCAAATAACTAATTTCTTGGGCTATCGACAATCAAGGAACTCATCTTCCATGGTCCTGATGTGTGTCCTTTGGAACATTGAACTTTGAACTCTTGTCGCCTTGTTCTCGATGATACAACTATCTTGCCTTTCTTGAGATATCAGACTTATTTGTTGTCTGCTAAGTATTGGATTGTTGCTTCATACTCCTTTACCGTTAATTTCATGGCTCTTTCAGACATATAAGTGCTATACAACTTCTTCTCGAACTTTCTCCAAAGATCAATTGTGCCATATAATTTTCGAACACCCATTTCTTCCGTCAAGTTACGACAACTACCAACTATACATGACTACATATTGTGGCTTCTTAACCCAGCATCTTTCAATTTCCCGCTCGATGTCATTCACTCAATAATCGTCATCCTTGGATAAGTATTTAATTTTGCATGTCCAAATCATAAATTTGTCATGACATGACCTGTTATTTAGATCTTCCAACTTCAAAATTCTCCTGCTTCAGTAGAGCTTCTCATGTAGGTTTTCTGTCATGATTGTTGATTAACCTTTCTCCAAATGGTGATGGTACTTTTCCTTGAACATTCATAGTTCCTCTATCCTTCCATGTTCTGATGCTATTGAACTCCGAATCCAAATATGATATGAGTTGTGGTCCATCCCCACGTGTAGATTCTTTTACTTCGATCATCCTGACTTCCTTCTCTTCATGAGCTTTCATTGCTGTTTGAAACTTCTGAGAGCACGTCTCTCCCTTACACAAACCCTATCTACCTCTAGATCAGTAACATCAAGAAAAGAACTCAATGTGACAATCATGCCATTGTACATCAAATTCTAACTTCATGTACCAACCTAGCCAATCAAAAACCCAATAAGATCCAATAAATCGCAAATGCAGTTATATATCAATCATGCAACATAAGCCCGTAAAATAAGTAGTACCTTGAGTAAAAACATCTCAAGTACCCAGGCTTAGATGCTATACACTACAAGATAGGTATATATATTACCTTATAGTCCTATGCTAAAGCAACTCTTTGCCTCAGTAGTTACACCAGTTGCCCATTTGCAACGGAATAATCCTTGGACAAAGTACTCAAAGAGTAGTTGTGGTATGGCTTGGTTTCGTACGGAACTAAACTCCATGTAGCTTGGATCTTCCGTCAGACTATAACATCTACTTGCGAACATATCTAGATCCTTCATGTACTACTCAGGGTACATCAGAAATAGTAGTGTAGCTTCCGTCATTGTTTATGCCATCTCCTAATTACTTATCAACTTATACCATACTCAGGTGAATCCCCTTTGGTCTCTATCATTAGGGTATTAACATACTCTCCATAGTTGACTGACAATGATTCTTCACTATCATCAAACATCTTCTGACTTCCTCCATCACGAACTTATGATAGGGTTCTACTTCATAGGATAGGGCTATCAACGATACCATGTAGGCAAGACTAACTTGGATGTACTCTATTTGGTGTATCAACTGATACGAAACAGTCTTAACTGGTCATACCAAGTTGAAAATAAAAAATATATATGGATATTATACCTACAGAATAGTAAATAAGAATATCTACTCCAGTTGGGTAAGGAAATGTGTATACAAATATGACAGTATTATTCTTAAGTGAATAACCATCATAGTTGTAGAAATATAGAGTTTAGTTAAATATAATAACTCCCTATAGTCCTACCAACCTACAAGTCTCCTAAAAGGGTTTTAATCCTAAGGTCGTTCGCTCTGATACCACCTGTAGTGACCCAGCACACCACTGCATGTTGTAGTGTACAAGTCGTTGACATAATACTCACGGAAGGACCAATCCGTAAATATTACATCCTTCAGATTAGTACAACAGAAACATGGTCGGTCCAAGGTAACACTATAGGATTACAACACTATTCAACACAAAATCTCGAGAACCTCCTTTACAAACAGAAGTAGGTCTCGTGCAAAAGAAACTCCCAAAAGACTCAAGTCGAAGCACTAAGCTAGATACCAGCTCTACGTCTAACTCCTAATCCACTACTGCTGTTGTCACAACCCTAACTATCCATCTGGAATCTCCTTATCTAGAGTTGTGCTTCTCCTTCTAAGATTAGTCATCTTGTCCATAAGCATTGTCGTCGACGTGTCCACCATTGGAGTGTTGTCGCCACTCATTAGTCGGCAGACTCCACCAGGTTGATTTGACTCCTCGTCGAAGACCTCACCAACATCTTGATGGATTCCTGTCCTTCTTCAGCTATCTCCAATAATCTAAGCAGGGATCAACGGAGGAAAGAGTGAGCAACACGAGCGTTACTCAGCAAGTTCATATATAGGAATAAGGTGTTTTATGCACTAGCTACCATCCATACCAAAAGGTTATGGATGAACATGCATATCTTTGTAAATCATTTTTAGGAAAAGATTTATTTTATCTTCAGAAAACTATGCCCGTCATCCATTCACATGTGCTAGGGCTTCATGGAGCCACCTTTCTTGCAGCGTTCGTAGCTCCTTCCCGGAACAGGGAGTAACATGTCACACTTTTTTACACTCTGCATAGGTGCGTTACTTTACCCATAAGAGATCAACGCCTTGTTGCACAACCGGGCGATTCTTTCCTGTCCACACTCCCTTTGGTGTGGGGCCCAGTCGGTGATCCAAGCCATTCGTCGTGCTTCTCCAACAACCCCGCATGCCCACCCTTTTGTAGGTCTGTCCTCCCCTATATCGTTTGGTAGACTGTTCCAGACCGAAGTCCTCCCCTATACCATAAAGATAGACTGTTCCAGACATCCCTACAATCCATCATAGACCCCAGAAACCGTGGGAATTAAGGGATCCCACCCATGTGCATGTAGTCCCGCAAGATCTACAGCCTACGGAACTGGCAGTCCATTGACATGCGAAAGGGAAAAGATCACAGATGACTTTCCCGTCCCATTCCAAGTCTCATGGTTAACGCTTCATTTACGGCGCAAGAACACTGACGGCATTGGTTATTAATTCCTAGATAATACTTTCCCGTGCAAATGGAACCTCCACCAACCACATCATTCCATGGTTCCATCTGCCAACCAACAACATATATATATAGCAATTCACATCATTCGAAAATAGGTTTTACTTTTTCATGCAAAGATAAACCATAGTATTTTGCATTTACTTTGGTAAACATAATCAAGTAGGACATGAGCAAGAGTGAACTTGCCTTTTTGACTGCAAGATTATGCAGCCAAGGTCTTCGATACAATAAAGACTCCAAAATCTGGAAAAAACGTCATTGGTCCGATAAGGACTAATGTTTAGAGAAGCAATATGCTATTATGCATAAGTATGAGATGCATCGCCTTAAAGCCCGTAACTAACTCTCGATGGTTGAGGGTTGTTTGAGTTTGGTGATTACTTTTAGATTTGTTTTATCTTCAAGTTCACTTCACAAGAATGATGAATTTTAAACTTTAACTACAAATACCATATTAAGCATAAGGATAAAATAAAACAACATCATAATACTAAATGGTTATTTTAGGGTTGATTATCATCTTTATGTTTATAAAGAACATGTGTTAACTTGAATTAATTAAACAAATGGTGTAGTATTATTATTCATGAATACAAAAAGAATAACTTTTGAATAAATAAATAATATATACATTTGTTGGTATCAACACATATCATAAGGGTACTTATTTTACTTAGTCAAGTACTTACTAACTTATACTTAGCTTTGTTTATTTTTGGATGAAGGATTTGTTTTTGGGTAAAACACTTGCATTGCTACCTTAGTGTTTATGAATTTTTAAGTTGTTTTCTATTTTCTTTACTTAACCAGAATATAAGTTAATGAAAGTTAAGTACTAAATAAAATATGTGACACATTTATTCAAAAAAAACTTAGTAGTTCAAAGTGTTGTTGGATTTTTATTTATTTGAAATGAGTATTAAATAATAGTAGAACAATTTCATAAGCTTATAACTTCATTTTCAAAATTATGAAAATAATCCTATTAATTATTTTCTTAAATAGAGTATCATTTTAATTAATCATAATTGAAACAAGAATATTGCATGTTATAATGAATACACATTTTAGAATTTAAAAGTAAGCATGTGAAGCATTTTTAAATGAAATTGAAATATATCTAAATTAACATTTCAAATTAACTTCATATTTGAAATAATAAGCAAATTGTTATTTAAATTTTAGAATGATTCAAATTAGTCAAACAAACATTTTATTTGTACAAACAGATAAATTTTATTTTTTGATCATTTTGGTATATTATTAGTATTATTCTGATTTAAAATGATTTAGTTATGAATTTCCAAAGTATAAATTCAATTTAAACAATTTCTGGATTTTAATAAATTAAGTTGGTCCCACCTGTCATAGTTTTAATAATTACCAGAATTGATTTCCTAAATAATTAAATATCTGACAGTGGGGTCCATAAGTCATATTTCTAATAAATTTCGAAAAAGATTTTCAGGAATTCATTTTTATTGGTCGGTGACGTCATGATGACATCATCAATGGAGCTGAGCTCCCTGTTGATCATGGATTCGTCGAATTCGAACGAATTGGCTAACGCGAGAGGGCGTACTGGATGCAGCGCATCAAGGGAGACCAAATGGTGGCGGCGCCGCCCCGCAATGGTCACCGGATTAGGCTTCGGCGACAAGCAACCGCGGCGGCCGGAGATGGCGCAGGGTGCAACGACGAACCCTCAAGCAATTGACTAAATTAAAGGGACATGGACTTGCGTAAGCTCACCACGAGCATGCAGAGCGTCTCGGTGAAGCACGGGGAGCACGGACGGCGTCAGAAACATCCACGAAAGTCGTCGGCCGGACTTGGGGAAGACGGCCCGATTCTCCCTCTACCGAGCTCCACACCACGCACCACTCAACGAGGAGCAAGAGGGCGACATGGCAAACCTCCAGAGCTCCTCTGGGTAGCATGGCGAGCACGGAATCGACGGCGCACGGCGGTGGTCCGAGAGCTAGGGTTAGGGTTTCGATCTAGAAAATGGCGGCTAGGGTTTCTTAGACGGCGGCAGCGGCTATTTATAGGCAACGGCGGTCGGTCGCACGCATCGTAGCGCATCCACGGCGGCAGACGACGCAGGCGTGGACACGGCGATGGCGCGCCGTCACCAGGTTGTAGACGACTCTGTCAACTTTGCAGAAAACCCCCTGGATTCCAGGAATTTGCATGAATAGTGTAAACAGGTCCCTGTTTCATGTTTTGGACCTATTTAAAATAGTTTTAATTGCAGGAAAGTCCTGAAATGTTTAGAATTTCAAAAGGAATTTTGTTCCAATGTTGAAATTTAGATACTTTGTGTATTTTGAATTCCTTTAACATATAAAGTGAATTTGGCCTATTTGGATTTATTTCCTTTAATAAAATGTGTGGCTTTTCACTTCTTTATTTTTGTTTTACATTAAAGCAACATGATAATACTTTGTTATGCTAGTATTTATTTGTGGATTTTGGTTTTCAAATACTATAGATGATTTGATGGATTGACTCCAAGATATAGGTAGATATAATATTCAAACTTGTGTTTTGATGCTTTAATAATTCCTGAGCAACTCCAGGTTGTTGTCCAGCAATATATGCATTATTTGCTTTCTGTGATGCCTTCAAAGAGTTTGCACAGTGTTTCAATTCAAATTCATGCCAAGAATGATATACTATCTTGGTGGCTTCAACTTGTGATACCTGACAATTAAATGAAAACATGACCAGATGTCTGTGGATACACAAAGTATAAATATCCTGCCTGTGGTCAGATCTTATTGCTAAATAGATGAATAAAATGATGATAATAGAATCTTGCTTGATTCTATAACTCATTCTGAATACAAAAAGACGGATGCACTCCTCTTTGATAGGAATGATGCTTTAGTGTGAGAAAACAAATTGTTAGAACAACTGCTGACTAATTAGTCCATGTGGTTCCATTTACCACATGTCCAGATTTATCTCCTCTTGAGAATGAATCTTGAATAAGCCAAATGGTCTTGGTCACATGATGAACTTGTGAACCCCTCTCTTATGAGACATGTCCACACTCACATGAATTTGAGAGTTAACTCATGTGATGATTACATATGGATGATGATCATATGGTTTTATGCTTTGGCTTTACTTTCTCCCTGATAATCATACTCTTGGAGAAATACCATGTATTATCTGTCCTTTTGTTTATTTGTATATGACACTCAATTGTTTGAGCATACAAAAGTGATTTGTTAACAAGGTTGCAAAGCTTGTCACCCAACTACTTCTATATAACACAAACATTGGAATATCACACTATTTCTTGAGAGATTAATAAGAACATAACAGATGCAAGAGTTCCCATTGTCTCTGTGATAGATTGGCATAACACTACTATGCATATCAAATCAATCATTCTTCATAATCTTCTTGTTGACTTCCTTCTTTCTTGTGTTGCCTTCTCTTGTAGAAAGAATTGGAGGAGATTGGGAGATAAGAGGATAAGATAGTCTTGATAGGATAAGTAGATCCAGATTAAGATTTAGTTTAGTCTTTCATCCACCTTCCAGATACTCCTTATTTTCTTTTCTTTAAGATATGTACTTATTCGATTAATGATGTAAGTCATACTCATCATTTGATTTATAGTTTCTTGTATTATTCGTTTGTAACTAAATGTTTGAGAATTTAGATAAGACAAGATTTTGAAGTTTATAGCACTCATGTTGATGACTAAGTCTAATCCACCAACATCTGCGAAACCTCGATGTATGTTTCACAAGTTTGGTTCCAAGTTTTTAAGTTATTCGACATCTATGGTCATTCTCAACTAGTATTTTGAGTGGTGGTTGAACACTCTATTACTTCGTTGAAAAAGTTTTAAATTTTCCTGTATTCTTAGATGCATGCTATGCAAATGCATAAATCTAATTTAACCCCTTTCTACTCTCTGAACTACGGGTCATTACAGCAACTCACCTCACGAGCCTCCCCAAGTTCTCCGCCGTCGAACGCCGTCGTCTCCACCATCGCTAACCACCCCAGGTGCCTTTCCGTCCACCCTCGCCATCGCTGGCATGGCGGCGCCACCAGTTCTTGGTCATCGCCGTTCGTGGCCTCTGTAGGCCGTTGGATCTTAGATCAACGGTGCCATACCGCTTCGGTTAGATAAGTCGCTGCCAAGCGGGACCCACTATCAGTATTTTAAACTTTTCTACGCACGCGAGATATTTCTGTTGAGTCACTGACGAGTGGACCCCACCCGTCAGGATCCTCAACATTATCCAGAACAGAGGAATTTTCTAATTTGAATTATCTGAAATTTCAGTACAGGACCCAACTTTAAAATTCAATATCTCGAGATTTATAAGTCCAAATAAATCGAATCAAAATTCTCTGGATAGCTTATGAAATTGTTTAACCAACCCAAGTGGTTTCATCTCATTTAGATAAATAATAAATGTGTTGTATTAAAAGTGCCACAGAAGGTTTAAAACCTAAACTTATTTGTTTCTGTTAATTTATCAACCCAAATAATGCCAATCCAATTTTGTTAGCTTGTTACTGTGATCTCTTAGCTTTCCCAATTTTGGTAGAATTAATTAAGCAATGATAATTGTCTAGCATTGGATTAAAGTTAGTCCAAATGGTTTATTCATAAGAAGCAAGAATTTTGATAACCTTTTTCAGAATATGTGAGAAACTATTTCGCCACCCTATGTAGAAATATAAGATAGTTATGAAAAACTATAGGATGGGAAAAAGATTTTGTTTATTCAAAACTCCTTTGAAAATAATTGTATGGATATGGAATTCCGAGATGTCGGTGTTGGAGTGGAGAAAAGGAGAGTGTAAAACTATTCGAATAGCCGGGTCCTCGGATATGGACAGTTGGAAGGCTCTACTCCGACATATGTGCAAGTTTTTGAAAAGATTTAAATTTTGAAAAGAAAATGAAGTGGAGGATGTTTTATACAACCATACCAAAGGATCGGTATGAGGTTGTTGGAAGCAAATAGACCATGAAGGGCTATGGTCAGAAAAGGAGGAGTTTGAAGAAACAAATAAGATGGTGGTTGTTGGAAGAAAGTTATAAAATTCTTCTTATCCCTTTTTCAATAAAGATATAGAGATGTCTTCAATAGATAAAAGACTTATTAGATAAAAGTAAAACCACTGCATCTTCATGTTGGGGTAGCTTGCGAGTACAATCAAATGTACTCATATTGGTTTCGTCCCTGGCTCTTGTCTTAGCCAGATTTCGAGGAGCACTACGCCGAAGAGGAGTATGGCGACTTCTATGCGAACTAGGGATCTCCATAAGTCAGCTGCCTGTCGGGTCATTGTTAGTATGTGTTGGTCTACTACGTCGTAGCTTCCGCTGAATAGTGTGATTTGGCCCATGAAGGCACCTATGTAAGACTTGGTCTAAATGACCATATGTGTAAGACTTTTATTCGTTACTGTAATGGATGTAAACTTTGGTATTCAGTTCGGATTATGTGCAACGACAGCCTGATCATGGGATCGTTGTGTTAAGCATAATCGGGTATTTCGGACAGCTAGTCCGGGGTCCCCACAGAGCTGGTATCAGAGCCATCCTGACTTTAAGAGACCTTAGTTTAGCATGGTCGTTAGATAAGAGTTACAAAAGATAATTTCTAAATAAAGGAGTGAAGTATTTTCGAAAAATTGCTTATCTTCCAATCCTCTTACTTAGGCAAAATTCTACCCTCATTCAGTATTACATTTTCCTTGTACCCTTAAAATATTGCACACTTGCTATCCCATTAAGTTTAAAATTTTGCGCACTTTTTGTTTCACTAAATTTAAAATTGTGTACACTTGTCATCTCACTAACTTAAAATCTTGCCTAAAATTGTAGATGGCACTCCATTGGACCGAGTTTAAGCAAGTTGAGAAGGAGGGCAAGCTGATGTTCGAGAGCGACTTGTTCGAGTTGTGCAAGCTGTTAGGTCGCCCCGCTCCTGAGTTTTAGGGAGCCCAGGTTGACGTTCTCGGCAACGAAAACCTGTGTTGGCGCATCGAGTCATCTGTTCGGGGGAACCTCAAGTCTCCCGGATCCAGGACGCTGATCTTCGCCACTATGGACACTCACTGGGATGACGGACTGTGTCGTGCCTTGTAGAGGTTGTTAGCCCGACTTTGTGAGGACCACAAGGCAGAGTTGGTGAACTCCCGCTTTCGGTTCTACGGGAGGCGCACCGATGATGGACACCCCATCCAGTCACCTCGACACCCGACGTTTGGAGAGTACATCCTGGACATGGAGGTCCTACTTTACCGCACCCAGGAGGACCTGATGAGCGCTAGGCTTCGAGCACACTTTGAGCGCATCTCGCTCAGTGAGAGTCGCGAGCGTGAGGCGTAGCTGAAGCAGGAGAATATCGCTCTTCTCAAGAGAAGGACCCAGCTGAAGAAGATTGTCGCCAAGCTCCGCAAGAGGGTGGCGGAGCAGGACGAGATGATCGAGGATATGGAGCACCATGCCAACGAGATGGAGGAGGAGGGTGAGGATCTTCGCAGGGAGAACAGCGCCTTCATCAGTGATGATGAGGATTTCCTAGAGGAGATGGACTACGAGGAGTCGGACGACGAGGAGGAGCTAGTTGACGAGGAGGAGGAGCCACTCGAGGCAGTTCTCGAGGACGAGGAGGAGGACCCGGAGGAGCCTCCCTACCAGTCTGACGCTGACGCAGCAGAGCCTGAGGTTCCACCTCAGTAGGCGAGTGACTTGAGTACTACCGTAGGATTATGTCGACCCCCATCGCTAGTCGAGTCTAGGTGTTGGCTCTTTTGAGACCATGTGTTATGTACATTAGGTGTAGGGCGATGTTGTAAGCTTGATGCTGTGAACTCCTTGATGTGATGTTTGTGTTATATAAGTGTGTTAGTCTTGTTTGATCTGTGTAAAATATTTTCCATAACGTCCTTAATTAATCAACCACCCTACGACTTCATCAATTTCCCCTTAGTCGAAACCTTTTTGCTTTGTCTCTTATCCCCGGTGTACTTCAGGATGGTGGACACTCGTCGCACCAACAACCCAGATGGAGGACCACCGCCACCACCATCAAACCCGACCCCCACCCAACTTCTTGCGCTCATTATGGAGGAACGCCAAAATGCCCGGGAGGAGCGCCAAGCTCATCTCGCCGCCCTGCAGCAAATCGCTGCCGCCCATGTCAATAACAACAACAGCAATAACAACAATGGTGGCAATGGCAATGGAGATGGAAATCAGCGATCCACCTTAAGCGACTTTCAGAAGACCAACCCACCTACCTATTCCAAGGGGCTTCACCCACTAGAAGCCGATGATTGGCTTCGCACCATCGAGAACAACCTAGAAGTTGCTGCTGTGGGAGTAAATGAGAAGGTTTTGTATGCCACTCACTATCTTGCTGGACCTGCACGAGTTTGGTGGGAAGCTACCAAGGCTCTCCAGCAAGTTGGCTATGTGATCAACTTGGCTGAGTTCCAGGAGAAGTTCCGCAAGAAGCACATTCCCGGCGGACTCATTGAGAGGAAGAAGCATGAATTCCGCAAGCTGAGGCGGGGAAGTAAAGATGTGGTTGGTTATCTGGATGAGTTTACCGACTGATGCATGTAAAATGCATACATGAACTTTGCACTATATTACTTATATTCCATGTCATATTTACATCATATAAGGGTTATATCACTGTTTTATAATGATTTTGGGAATATTTGACATGTTTCCTATTTTTTATGGAATTAACCATTCGCAGGCAGAAAACCCTATTTCTATATTTTAATGTTTCAGGGACCCAAACGACGTCCAAATGACCTGGAAATTTACGAGCATCAGTTTTTGGAAGGAACAAAGCGTGGGAGCGAAGGAAGCAAACGAGAGGAGGCCCGAGGGCCCAGAAGAGTGGGCCCAAGCGGCCCAAGTACCTGGCCGCGTGGGACCCCCCTTTTGGCTCTCGGAGCTCCGCTGCCGTCGATCTTTCCTCCACCGACTCCGTTTTGACCTAAAACCTCCTATAAAATAGTCCCCCGACATTCTCTGGAAGGAGCGCCGCAGAAACACAGAAACACCGAAACAGAGACCTAGAGCTGCAGATTGGAGGGGGGAAACTCCGGCGGGGCGCTACCGGGGTGGTCTCCATCTTCTCCAACGACTTCTCCACCGTCTCCATAATGAAGGGGGAGTAGTCCACCCCTGGATTTGGGTTTGTGGTGGTAACTTATGTATCTCTCCTCTCTTGAGCTTCACTAATTAGTACCGTATGACCTGCTGAACATGATTACGGTCATCTATGTAATTCCTATGGTGGATATTGTGGTATGAGATGATTTGTTATGCATTTACTGTTGTGTTGGAACTTTTATGATTTGTCATACTTTGGAGATATTCTATTATGCATGTGATGGTTTGATTTATGCATAATGCCTCGTTTATCCTTGTCATGAGGTGATTGACACCACCAAGTGTGGATAGATGAGAGAGTTGTGGTCATGCACACGAATTATGAATCATTGCACCAGTGTTTAGAATATTGTCCATTATGAAGTATGATGTATGTAGGTACGGGATGACCGATGTGACACGGCATATGTATTGAGTGACATGTGAAATACAGCCCAACATCCTTTATCTAGGGGTAAAAAGAAAGAGTATGATGTGGGAGTGACAGCAACCACGCTAGCCTTACGAGGGTGACCTAGCAACACAAATGAGTATTTCTTTCAACTATGTGTTTTAGGACATATAGCCGTCATAAAAGCTACCATTAAAACATGACAATTGTGTGTACTTTATCTATAACATGATAATCACCGTAGATGAGAGAGAGGATTAAGTGAACCCATGAACCCATGTCCATTGTTCCTATAAGAAACACACACTTGAGCTTGTCCTCTTGCTGCATAGAGGATTGGGCTTTCTCTCTTTGAGAGCTGTCACTTGCTACTATTTATTTTCAGCATTACAACCATACATCCAAAAATACCAAAAACACTTGCATCTTTCATTGTTTTATTTATCAATCTTGCAAACCAATACCTTCAGCTCCTCGTGGGTTCGACAACCTTTTCTAAACAAAAGGTACTACAATTGATCTCCTACACTTGGGAGTCATCAAGATACTTTTCTGGCACCGTTGCCGTGGAATCATTACTTAAAGGTTTATCCAAGGATATCTCACCAAGTCAACTTCATCACCAACTTGTGCTAATACCTAAGCTTGGGGAGGTTGCACCTACGTGATCATCATCTTATCCATCTTTACCTTCAAAGAAATTTATCTTGTTTTGTCATTGTCTTGCATTTTTTTAGTTCGGTTTGCATATTTATTTTCAATTTTGCATAAAAAATTAAAAAACCCATAAAAACTTGGGTTGTTTTTAATATGTATGCTAAGCTATGGAGAAAAGTTATGTCAAAACTATGGGAGCTTACTATGAATACCGATCAACCAAAGAAGGAAATAGAATGCTTGAATTGCTTGAACATCTTAATGATATGGCCACTGAGTTTTGTGAATTACATAATATAACTTGCTGCTTTAGAAAAGACTATAAACACTCTCTCTATCAATGTAAGTATAATAGTGATCCTATTATTGCTTCTTATCAAGAGTGTAAATTTGCATGCCATGATATTGAACAAGTTGAGAAATATATTGCTTATGTTGCAGCCCATGACATAGACTTTCTTATTGATAATTTTTGCAACTAGTCATGAAGCTCGTGTAATGAAAGGACACATTTCTATTCTTCTCCAACTTTGCAAAAAGGAATTTAGTGATAATGTTTATGTTAAAGAAAGAATTCTTGCTTCCATGGAAAGTACTAATATTTTGCAGGAAGAGGATGTTGAAAACATAAGCTTGGAAGAGGAAGTATGTGAAGAGGAGATTGAAATGGATGTTCTCCAACCTAAGCTTGGGGAAGAGTTGGATCTCCCAACTTCACCATCAACATTTGATAATAGCACTCAAACTCAAAAATCTTTTGTTATTTATGCGAATCCATGTTATGATGAGTGTCAAACTGAAAATTCTATGGTCCTATATGATAACCCATGCTATTATGATGAAACTAATAATGCTCCTTTACTTTTTAATGATGCTACTAGTGAACTTATTGATGATAATGAGGAGTGTTGCTTAAATATGCTATATGATAATGCTTTAGATGATGGTCCTATGCTTATTGATAATCCTCCATGTTTAGAAGTTGTTACAAATTTATGTGAGGATAAAATGATATACTTGCTGTTTGTGATGGTACTCTTACTCATGAGAGTCCTACTTTGTTCTTGAACTCCTACTTACACCATAGAGGAGAAATTTGCTTATGTTGAGAAATACTTATGTGATTTGCAACTATCTTTAGTTCCAAATCTTTGTTGCAATCATGATAGTAAACTTGATATTGATCTTAATAACTATTTTGAAAGAGGGAAGCATGCTAATGAATTCCAAAATAAATTTAATGATCCTCTTTATGTGCCTAAATTATCTAAGTTGAATGATTCTTTGGTTATATGGTTGAATTTATTCTACTACTTGCAACTATTATGAAAGAGGAGGTGATAAGAACCCTCTTTATGTTACTAATAATTATATGCTGCAAGTAATATTAATATGCATTGGAAATTCTATTTATGTGATTCATATATACAAAATGCCAATGCATAGAAAGAAAGTTAGACTTCGTTGTTATTACTTTTGTGTTTTGTTTTTCTCTACTAGGTTCAACTTGACTATTATTTTGATTGGTTGAGAACACCATGGGATCCTGGTATTATGCATGAACACTTCCAAGGAAGAGGGACACATCAAAGTTCAAGCTCCCTCATGAGCTTCGTCAATAAACATCAAGTAAGAAGCCTAGCTATATGGCTATAAAGAAAGCGCTTTACGGGAGGCAACCCGGTTTTTTTATTGTGATTTTCTTTGTGTCCTCTTGCTGTAACAAGAGACTTAGTGTTTAGTTTAGTTTCTGGAATTTTTAATAAAGTGCCAAGTTTTACTCATTTTGGTTTGAAGAAGTTGCTTATAGCGTTCGGAGATTTATTCCTGCACGAATCTGTGCACGGTATGATTTTTAATTCTTATTCTGTAACTCCGAATGAGCTCATATTTAACTGTAGTTGCAACTTTTCATCCTCTGTATGCATGAATTTTTCGGAATTTTCCGACAAAGTTAAGTAGGGTAGAAAAATACGTTTTGCTGCTGCTGTTTTTCTGGACAGATTCTGTCCCATTTTGTTTGATGCATGCTTAGAACTTTTAACTTGAATCTTTTTGATCCAATTGAGTTTATGAGTAGGCATACAACATTATACACTTTCTGGACATTCATATGAATTTTTGTTCAAGGATTATATGCAGCAAGAAATCTATTTGTTTATCACTACTAATGCCCCACAGAAAAGAAATGGGAGAAACGGTGTTTTGAAGTTTTTTCACAGGGATTAGAGGAGATGCACCAAGAGCTATCCAAGGATGGTGAAGACCATAAGCTTGGGGATGTGAAGACAACCCCACTGGACCTACACACTCTCGGTTTGCACACGTCTAACTTCTGTTTTTCGATCGAAACACTTTATCGCATAAACTTGGAGCGTCTTTTTGTTTGTTTAGGTTTGATTTTTATTTTGTGAGACCACCACACTATCATTTATATATGAGAGAGCTACTGGAAATTTGGGTTGAATTATGTTGGATGCTATTATAAGATTGGGAAAAGGGATGTTGGTTGATTTTAAAAGATACATATAATTGCATGATTCATGAGCTTGTTAATGAGTAATAATTTGCAAGTATTTTATCAAGAGCTATCTTTTATTCATGTTTTGATGCTGAATGTTATTTACCTTGTTTAACATGGATTAGTTAGTTCTATGGACACTCATGCATGCATTTAGATGGTCAACTTTCTCCCTCTTGCTAGCCCAAAAATTCCAACAAGCAAAAACTTGTTTCCAACACCTTCAACCAAAGTTTTTCCAGTGAGTCCACCATATCTACCTATTAGCTTTATGCTATTCCGAGTATGTTTATCATGATATTTGTGTTATCTATACCTCTGAATGAAAATGCTTATGTTGTTGATTGTTATGGGAAAAGTTGGTTATATAGCTCTCTCGAACTTGATGCACACTTTACTTTCATTGCATAAATAAAATATGACCCATTGTGATTAAAATTATGATGTTGTGGGCTTGACAAATGTCTTTGGTTGAGAGTTAGCTCATATGTGCTGTCACATGGCAAGCTTTCAACATTGCACTTCATCTCATTTAGTTGATATCATGTACTTTTGTTTATGGATGCTTACCATGGGTGAAATAAATGTGGAAATGAAGTGAGTTTAAATGAGTTTGTATAAATGGTTAGAGAGACGCCTGGGCCGCTAATCTAAGCCATGCATCATTCATGGTGGAAATTTACTTACATGCTATGGTGAACCTTCTGTGATACACCTTACAATAAAAAGCTATCTAATGGTAAATAAAAAGGGTGTTGAGATTGTTCATTGTGTTTGTTTGTCTTGTCATTTTGATATGGGCTTGTTCCATATCCTGGGACAAGAGGTACCCCAGTTGACGCTCTTAATGATACTATTATTACTTACAATGATATTTAACTTGAACTTGCTTTGTTTTCCAAGTTGAGTAACACATGGAGTAGGTACTTGTATTCAAGGGGCATGAGACTTTCAACCTGTACTTTGTCAAGCACACTACTCGTATTTGCTTTCACTTTAAACTTAATCATTCAAGATGCTATGATAGGGGAATGAGAGCTTGACACCAAGGATTACCATATTACAATCATTGACTTAAGTAGAGAAGTTCAGAAGTTAGATGAAACTTATTCATGCTTTACCTCTACTCATATATATCTTTCCAAAGTGTCCACCTTTTATATTCAGATTTTCATCAATACTCTATGACCATTGTAGGATGTTCTTACTTATCATTATGCATACATGTGGTCCATAGTACTTTTCTCTTATGTTACACTTTGTGAATTATCATTGAACATCCTTGCATTGAATACTTGATATCACTTCATAAACTATCTTGCATATTGCTACTCCTTTTAAGAATGAATCATTTGACTCTATGTAGCAATAGTAATCATCTTTGATATCCATTGATAGTATTAAATTGCAAAGTCCATGTTAGTTTTATCACCTTCATACTCGAGGACGAGTATAGGTTAAGCTTGGGGATGTTGATGCATGTAAAATGCATACATGAACTTTGCATATTACTTATATTCCAGTCATATTTGCATCATATAAGGGTTATATCACTGTTTTATAATGATTTTGGGAATATTTGACATGTTTCCTATTTTTTATGGAATTAACCCTGCGCAGGCAGAAAACCCTATTTCTATATTTTAATGTTTCAGGGACCCAAACGACGTCCAAATGACCTGGAAATTTACGAGCATCAGTTTTTGGAAGGAACAAAGCGTGGGAGCGAAGGAAGCAAACAAGGAGGCCCGAGGGCCCAGATGAGTGGGCCCACGCGGCCCAGTACCTGGCCGCGTGGGACCCCCCTTTTGGCCTCGAGCTCCGTTGCCGTCGATCTTTCCTCCACCGACTCCGTTTTGACCTAAAACCCTATAAAAATAGTCCCCCGACGTTCTCTGGAAGGAGCGCCGCAGAAACACAGAAACACCGAAACAGAGACCTGGAGCTGCAGATTGGAGGGGGAAAACTCCGGCGGGGCGCTGCCGGGGTGGTCTCCATCTTCTCCAACGACTTCTCCACCGTCTCCATGATGAAGGGGAGTAGTCACCCCTGGATTTGGGTTTGTGGTGGTAACTTATGTATCTCTCCTCTCTTGAGCTTCACTAATTAGTACCGTATGAGCTGCTGAACATGATTACGGTCATCTATGTAATTCCTATGGTGGATATTGTGGTATGAGATGATTTGTTATGCATTTACTGTTGTGTTGGAACTTTATGATTTTCATACTTTGGAGATATTCTATGATGCATGTGATGGTTTGATTTATGCATAATGCCTCGTTTATCCTTGTCATGAGGTGATTGACACCACCAAGTGTGATAGATGAGAGAGTTGTGGTCATGCACACGAATTATGAATCATTGCACTAGTGTTTAGAATATTGTCCATTATGAAGTATGATGTATGTAGGTACGGGATGGCCGATGTGACACGGCATATGTATTGAGTGACATGTGAAATACAGCCCAACATCCTTTATCTGGGGTAAAAAGAAAGAGTATAATGTGGGAGTGACAGCAACCACGCTAGCCTTACGAGGGTGACCTAGCAACACAAATGAGTATTTCTTTCAACTATGTGTTTTAGGACATATAGCCGTCATAAAAGCTACCATTAAAACATGACAATTGTGTGTACTTTATCTATAACATGATAATCACCGTAGATGAGAGAGAGGATTAAGTGAACTCATGAACCCATGTCCATTGTTCCTATAAGAAACACACACTTGAGCTTGTCCTCTTACTGCATAGAGGATTGGGCTTTCTCTCTTTGAGAGCTGTCACTTGCTACTATTTATTTTCAACATTGCAACCATACATCCAAAAATACCAAAAACACTTGCATCTTTCATTGTTTTATTTATCAATCTTGCTAACCAATACCTTCAGCTCCTCGTGGGTTCGACAACCTTTTCTAATCGAAAGGTACTACAATTGATCTCCTGCACTTGGGAGTCATCACTGACTTGTCTCGGTATGCTCCTGACGACACCGACACTGAGAAGAAGAAGATGGAGCGTTTCCTGAATGAACTTCATGATGAACTTCAATGCGCGTTGGTTATCCATGACTTCTATGATTTGGAGTCACTTGTGGACAAAGCCATCCAGCTGGAGACCAAGAGTAAGTCCATGTTTGAAGGTCGTAAGAGGAGGATGAATGCTCAGGAAGGTTCGAGCAACCAGAAGCCTCGTATCTTCCAGCAAGCCCCCAAGCCTGCTTATCGACCACCGCAAGCTCCACGCTCCAATTTTACTAACCGCCCAAACAACTTCAACTACCCCAATGGCAACAACCGTCCCGGAGGAAACTTCAACAACTTCAACCGTAATGCCAATGTTGTCTACTTTAAATGCGGCACTAAGGGTCACTACTCCAGAGAATGCCCCAATCCAAAGAGGAATGCTCAGCGCCCCAATGCACCGGCGCCGAACCCTGATCAAGGTCGTGCTGGAAATGGCAAGAATGCCGCACCCCGCGGAAATGTTGCTATGGCCAAGGGCCGTCTGCACCACATCAATGATGAGGAAGCCCAGGATGCGCCAGATATTGTGCTGGGTACGTTTCTTGTTAACTCAGTACCTGCAACTGTTCTGTTTGATTCTGGTGCTACCCATTCCTTTGTTACCCAAGAGTTTGTTGCTAAGGGAGGTCTAGTCGGGAATCTCTTACCCAAACCTATGGTCATCCAAATCCCAGAATCCACCATAGAGACCAAGCTGTTTTGCCCTGACGTTTCCCTTGAGATCAAAGGAGAAAAGTTTCCAGCTGACTTAATCATTCTAGGAACCCAAGGTATAGATGTTATTTTGGGTATGAACTGGCTAGCCAAGTACCGTGGTCGAATAGACTACGCCAGAAGAGCTATATCCATCACCATAGACAAAGATGTTGAAGTGGAATATGTATCCGAGGTTAGCCATTCCCAACCAGGCTGCCATCAGGGCATAGCTCGACCCACTCTAGATGAAATCCGTGTGGTTCATCGGTTCATGGATGTTTTCCCTGAAGAATTGCATGGTATGCCGCCAGACAGGGATATTGAGTTCGTGATTGAACTTATTCTGGGAACAGCCCCTATATCCCAAAGACCCTATCGGATGAATCCGGAAGAACTAGTTGAATTAAAGAAGCAGTTGGCTGATATGCTCAGCAAAGGTCTTGTTCGCCCAAGCGCTTCACCTTGGGGATCACCCATTATTTTTGTGGACAAAAGAGACGGTACCACACGCCTGTGTGTGGATTATCGCAAGCTCAATGATGTGACCATTAAAAACAAGTACCCTATTCCCAATGATCGAACGGAGCTCGAGTCTTTTCCAAGATCGATCTTCGGACAGGATACCATCAGTTGAAAATCCGAGAGTCGGACATTCCCAAGACCGCCTTCACTACCCGTTACGGTTTGTTTGAGTACACTGTGATGTCCTTTGATCTGACCAATGCCCTAGCCTATTTCATGAATCTCATGAACAAGATTTTCATGGAGTACCTCGACAAGTTCGTGGTAGTCTTTATCGACGACATTCTTATCTACTCCAAGACCGAAGAAGAACATGCTGAACACCTGCGTCTAGTTTTGGAGACTCTCTGAGAGCACAAGCTGTATGCCAAGCTTAGCAAGTACGAGTTTTGGCTTAGCGAAATGGCATTTCTCGGACATGTTGTATTTGCTGGAGGAATTTCTGTTGACCCGAAGAAGATCCAAGCCATCGTTGATTGGAAAGCCCCTACTAGTGTGATTGAAATCCGAAGCTTTCTCGGAATAGCGGGTTATTACGTCAGGTTCGTTGAAGGATTCTCCAGTATAGCCAAGCCCATGACCCAATTGTTGAAGAAAGACAAGAAATTCGAGTGGACACAGAAGTGTGAATATAGTTTTCAAGAACTAAAAAAGAGACTGACTTCAACCCCAGTCTTGATCATGCCAGACGTCACCAAGAGTTTCAACGTGTATTGTGATGCATCACATCTCAGACTTGGTTGCGTTCTGATGCAAGAAGGCAAAGTGGTGTTGTATCTGTCTCGGCAGTTGTGACCGCATGAAGAAAATTACCCAACCCATGACCTGGAATTAGCTGTTGTTGTTCTTGCTCTTAAGACATGGCGTCCCTATCTTGTGGGACATCGCTGCGAGATCTATACGGATCACAAGAGCTTGAAGTATATCTTCACCCAGAAGGAGTTGAACTTGAGGCAGAGGAAATGGATGGAATTAATCAAGGACTATGATATTGGAATCCATTATCACCCTGGAAAAGCCAATGTAGTTGCCGATGCCCTGAGTCGTAAGCCTTGTACCCTGAATGCCTTAATCCAAGCCGAACAACCAGCCTTGTTCAAAGAGTTCGAAGATTTCGGACTAGATCTTGTTAGCCATGGTTATCTAGCCAATCTAGAGTTAGCCCCAACCCTGATGGATCAAATCAAGGAAGCCCAAAAGGATCATGAAAGTATTGAAGGAATAAAAAGGAAGATTTCTCTCAGCAAAGCACCCGGTTTTACCGAAGATGCTGAAGGAGTACTGAGATTCAATAGCCATATCTATGTGCCCAATGTCAAGGAACTGAAGGACTTAATCTTGACAGAAGCCCATGAGACCCCTTATTCAATCCATCCCGGCGGGACAAAAATGTACCAAGACCTTCGTGAGAGATTTTTGTGGCATGGAATGAAGCGAGAGATTGGTTCTTTCGTAGCCAAGTGTGATATCTGTCAGCGAGTCAAGGCTGAACATCAGCGACCCGCTGGATTACTCCAACCTTTGAAAATTCCTGAATGGAAGTGGGATGAAATTGGAATGGATTTTATTACCAGACTTCCAAGATCTAACCGAGGCCATGATTCAATCTGGGTCATCGTTGATCGACTGACCAAGGTTGCCCATTTCATTCCCGTCAATACCACTTATCGGGGAAATCAACTCGCGGACTTGTATATTTCCAGAATAGTAAGCATGCACGATGTGCCTAAAAAGATTGTATCTGATAGAGGCACGCAATTCACCTCAAGATTCTGGAAATCTCTTCACGAAGCCCTCAGAACCAAGCTAGCTTTTAGCACCGCATATCACCCCCAGACCGGAGGCCAAACTGAGCGACTGAATTAGATATTAGAGGACATGCTTCGTGCATGTGTTCTATCCTATGGTTCCAAATGGGAAGATTGCCTTCCATTTGCAGAGTTCTCCTACAACAATAGCTACCAGTCTAGTCTGCAAATGGCCCCGTTTGAAGCTCTCTACGGCAAGAAGTGTCGTACGCCCCTGAATTGGTCCGACACCGGAGAAGGCAAATTTTTTGGACCAGATACCCTCCGTGAAGCTGAAGAACAAGTCCAACTTATTCGCGAGCATCTCAAAACTGGCCAATCCCGTCAGAAGAGCTAAGCTCACTAGTACAGAACGACACATCCGATACCCCTCTATGGAAACGGCACGAGTTAGGCGACGGAGAATCGCGCTTTCCGCGTGAGAAAACCCGCCCCGCATGGCAAGCTGGCCCGCGTCCCGCCTTCATAGGCAACGGTCGCGAATTATTAACCGTTGCCGATATGTTGGTAACACAATTTCTTTTGACTCCGTTTGCGATATGTTCTTCAATGGCATCGGACATTTGTATACAACCGTTGGCGAGGTTGCTTATATAAAATTCCTTTTTTAGCACTATCTTGGATATTATAAAAGACTGTCGATTCGCCCTTGTTCCTCCGCTCCAGCTTGTTTTTACTCCGCACTCGTGTCCTCCATGGCCAAGAGCATGAGCTCGTCGGCGAGATCGAATGCGTCCTCCTCCAGCGCCGCCGGGGCCGGGTCAGATCTGCCGCTTGTGAAGTGCGTTTGCTGCCACTGTCAGAACGCGATTCGTCGAGTGTCGCGTTCGGATCTGAACCTAGGCCGGATCTACTTCAAGTGTCCAAATCACAGGTTAGTTCGACGCTTCGACCAGTTTTGATTGATTCTATTCTATGTGTGATGCTGATTTGCCTCTGGATTCGATTTACCATTTGGTAGGGGAGGGGCGAAGAGTATTCTGGGAGCTGTGATTATTTTTTTTGGATTGAAGATTATGTTGAGATGCTGCTTGCTAATGGCGCCGAAGTGGAAGCTGCAGAGCTGGAAAATGTAGCCTTGATAGTCAAGAAGGCGAACATGGAGATGAAGCCGCACACTACAGCAGCTCTAGCTGGTTTGGCATGGAGCCCAACAAACACTTCGACTAAATCTGACCATGTTGTTGCTGTGCGCAAGGAGCGGCATAAAGGAACAGAAATAGCTCAGTTAAATGTTCTTGTGAGCATTGCTAGAATGATTTTGTGTGTTTGTGTGCTGCTGTTAGGTGTGAACTTGTATGCAGCAATGAAAATCAGTAGAATGTATTAGGTTCGTATGCAGCTATGCAAATCAGTACAATGTATTAGGTTCGTATGCACTTTGAAAATCACTGGAATGTATTATGTTCGTATGCAGGTACGGAAATCAGTAGCACATAGTAGTTGTGAACTTGTATCCAATGGAAATGGTTATATAAAATGTTCGTTGCCAATTGGGTGCCTATAAATGTACTGGCGAAGCAAGACCCATCAGTCTCATTCTCAATCCCTCACTGTCCATCTTTCAACCCTAGCAACCACACATTGTAGCTTTTACTCTCCTCACTCTCTCATGGCTTCCTCTGTCGGCGCTTCTAGATCTCGCCATCGCAGCCGTGGCTCTAGCGGCCGTACCGATCTAGCTGCATCTGTTCGTGATAGGGCAGATCCGGAGGCGGCTGTGATGCGGCAGGTGTGGGAGCGCGTCAGGCTCATCACCTCCGGTGATACCCCAGGTCCTCTGGGCCACGCGGAGCTGGATCAGATCATTCATCGGGTGGTGATGCAGCAGTTGTGGCGGATCTGCTGTCAACGGAGGCCGATCTGGAGGCCGCCGTCGATGGAGGAGGAGGTGGCCGATCTGGAGGCGACGTCCCCGGTGGAGGAGGTGGCGTCCACGGTGGAGGAGGTGGCCGATCTAGAGGCGCCGTCCACGGAGAAGAAAATGTGAGGTCTAAATCGCTCAGCTCATGAACTAGTTCATCAATTGGTTTTATATAGAACTTGTCTAGTATATAGAACTTGTCTAGTATATAGAAAACTTGTCTAGTATCTTGCACTTTATTATTTCTGTCTAGTTTTCTAGTCTAGCATTGAAAACTTGTCTAGTATATAGAAAACTTGTCTAGTATCTTGCACTATTTTAAAGTCTAGTAGGGTGAATTAATTTCAACTCTTTGTAGTACTACCGATGATGAATAGATCCAGTCACAACTTTTTGTCAATGTGCTAATCCTTGTTATTGTTTTGTGTAGCTAGTGTATGAAGTAATAGTATTTCGGTGACACTGTATAAAAAATGGTGAGGCTCTTGAAGGAAACATCACCTTCTAGTTATGCCTCCAAATCGTTTGATCGGACTGCAAGAACACGGATATAGGCGCTTAAAGGTGTGAACTGTTTTCACATTAAATTATATCTATGTCATGTAGCATCATATTTTGGCTCTTCTCTAACTATCAATCCATGTATTTTTATCCAGAAGCACAAAGCTGATCCGAACAAACTTTAAATGTGCTACTTATAAAGTGGGATTATATTTCGGCGACACCGTCCAAGATGGAGCAAGCCTCAGTACGAAGAATTTGGCAATTTGGCTTGGTGTAGTTTCTGTTTTTTCAGTTTCTCCGGCTATTTTGTGGATGTGTGTTTAGGGAGCAAGCCTTAGCTGCAGTTTAGGGAGACATGAGAATGATAGGATTAGCGAAGTATGTGTAACTCATCTTTTGATGCTATGTAATGCTGACAATTGTTATATAAGTTATGAACGGTTTTGCTAGCAACTTTGTGCTTCTGCTGTGATATTTTGAATGTCAATTGGCAACTGTATTGCTGCTGTAGGCTTATGAAAAAACCTCAATGCAAACGAGTAAAACAGAATCTCCGTTTCTGATGTCCAGATACATCGGCAACGGAGACTGGATGGCAACCGTAGCCAAAATCAAGCCTCATCGGTGACGGTTTTTTGCCTCCGTTGCCGATGAGAGCCTTCACATCAGTGACAGGGTCAGGGACACGGACCCTTTCTCCATTGCCGAAGGGGTTTTTGGCCCGTTTCCGATGTGTCGTTCTGTACTAGTGGCTGATCCCAAGCGTCGCGATGTCACCTTCAGTGCCGGAGATTATGTCTATCTCCGAGTGACACCACTTAAGGGAATGCTGCGTTTTCATGTTAAAGGGAAATTAGCACCAAGATATATTGGACCTTTCAAGATCATTGCTCGTCGAGGAGAAGTATCTTATCAACTTGAGTTGCCCCAGAATTATTGGAATTTCATGATGTCTTCCACATTTCCTTGCTCCAGAAGTGTCTTGAAGTTCCCGACAAGCCCGACGTTTTCAAAAACATCGACCACCTCTCCATCGACCTGAACCATGATCTTACTTATCGTGAGATACCCGTCAAGATTCTCGATGAAGATGTTCGTCTTACCCGGAGGCGCGCGATTAAGTTCTACAAAGTCCAGTGGACTAACCACTCCGAAGAAGAAGCAACATGGGAACGGGAAGACTATCTTAGAAGCGAATTCCCAAACCTCCTTAGCACCTAACCCTAGCAAATCTCGGGACGAGATTTATTTTAAGGGGGGAAGGATTTGTAACATCCCAAAATTTTAATAAGTATTATTAGTTCAAAATTTTGGAGCCAACAAAAACTTTTGTTGCTTGATGTGTGTTGATTGTTCTTTGTTGCTTGTGTTGATTGTTGCTCTAATTAAAAACTTGGAAAACAAAATTAAAAGTTAAAACAATAAAACAAATGTGACATGTGTCACACAATTTCTCAAAGTGAGAAATTAATTTTCTTCACCCAAACTTCAGTGGAGTGGTAATGTGATCACTCTCAATTTATTCATACAACTTTTCCCTCTCAAATAAATATTTCCCAAAATTCTAAATTTAAATTCAATATCTTTCTTTATCTTCTTTAAGTCACAAAATGTACTATGTTACAATTACAAAATAAATACCACAACCAGATCACAAATCTTAATAAACCTATATGAATCATATTATGAAAATAATTTGCAGAAATTTAATTAAAAATTTGGTTCAGTCATTTCATCGAACACATTGTGAGCAGCACTGTGTTCTTCCCCAAATCGAATCCAATCCGAACGAATACGTTCGAATTCGAGCAAGATTCATCGAATTTTTCACTCCACCTGCTCCCTCTAGCCCCACTCACCTCCCCCACTTGCCAGAGCACGCTGGAAACGTGCTCATTGACCCAGGGCAGTCGCCGCCATGGGCGGGAGCTCGCGCCCATGCCGCCGAGGCCGCCACTGTGGCCATGGACGACGGTGGACGCCGTGATGGCCCAGCATTGTGCCACTCCACTCCCCTCACCTCTCTGCACCTGTTGGAGACGCTAGGAACGCCGTAGACGCCCAGCACACGTGCGACTTGGACGTGCCCGTGCGCGCCGTGCGCCATAGCCGAGCTAGGTCAGGGATGACTAATGTCGACGCTCCACTGCACCGTTCGTCACCGCAGTACCTCCCAGCCACTCCCCAGCTTCACCGCGTCCCCAGGACATAGTGGCATCGCCGATTGAGGTCATCCCTGACGCCTGCAACCGCCGAACACCGTCGGAGCGCGCCACGGCCGTCAAGACCTCGAACTTGCTCAGCTCACCTCCACACGCGCATTCACACCCCACTGGCCCCTAACGCTGTCCGTCGACATGCCTGCACAGCCCAGACATCTAATGGAGAGCTCTCCCACCCTCTAAACCTCTCCCGCACCGCGTCCACCATGAGCCGAGCTTCGGCCTTATAAGCACATTGAGCCCTCGCATTCTCTCCACACTCCACCACTGCCTATCCCTTGCTCCACATTCTCTCGTGCACCGCCAGGAGGGCGAGCACGTTGTTGCAGCCCTTGCTGCCTTGGTCGACCACGGCCAAGTGTTGCCGGAGAAGAAGGTGGACGTCGACCACGACCGTGCCGTGTCTCTCCCCTTTTCTCTTCTCTCTGGCCTGCACTCTCTTCTCTATCATCACCGCACTCACACGCCTCTGTTTCCCCTCTGTATCATGCACAGGAGCATCGCCAGGACCTTGCCGGAGTTGGAGCGTGCCCGTGGAAGCAGAGGAGATCACCGTCGACGCTCGGGTCGTCTCCATCAAGCGTAACTCACCTCACGAGCCTCCCCAAATTCTCCGTCGTCGAACGCCGTCGTCTCCACCGTCGCTAACCACCCCAGGTTCCTTTCTGTCCACCCTCGTCGTCGCTGGCACGGCGGCACCGCCAGTTCTTGGTCGTCGCCGTTCGTGTCCTCTGTAGGCCGTTGGATCTTAGATCAACGGTGCCATACCGCTTCGGTTAGATAAGTCGCTGCCAAGCGGGACCCACTATCAGTATTTTAAAATTTTCTGCATGCGCGAGATATTTCTGTTGAGTCACTGACGAGTGGACCCCACCCGTCAGGATCCTCAACATTATCCAGAACAGAGGAATTTTCTAATTTAAATTCTTTGAAATTTCAGTACTGGACCCAACTTTAAAATTCAATATCTCGAGATTTATAAGTCCAAATAAATCGAATCAAAATTCTATGGATAGCTTATGAAATTGTTTAACCAACCAAAGTGGTTTCATCTCATTTAGATAAATAATAAATGTGTAGTATTAAAAGTGCCACAGAAGGTTTAAAACCTAAACTTGTTTGTTTCTGTTAATTTATCAACCCAAATAATGCCAATCCAATTTTGTTAGCTTGATACTGTGATCTCTTAGCTTCCCTAATTTTTGTAGAACTAATTAAGCAATGATAATTGTTTAGCATTGGATTAAAGTTAGCAAACCCTTCTGCACTAAAACAATTATAGAATATTATTGATTAACCCAAATGAATTAGGACCAATTTTGTTAGATCACATTTAATCTGTGTTAGTTAACCCTAAAAGGATTTAATTTTGTGATCAACAGAACTTAGTTAGTAGCTAAAACTTGATTAATAAGTTTTTGGAATGAAACCCATGTGTAGAAATTTTGGTAATTCAAAATGAATCCAATCCAATTGGGTTGTCTTCAACACATCAGTAGCTTTCTGTAGAATTTTAGTTTGTATTTTTGTGACCAACAAAACTTAAGTTATGCAATTAAACATGTACAACTAGTTCCTGCCATGTTTAAGACATAAATAAATAATGACCAAATCAATTAAGTTGAACTCAAACTGGTTTGCCTTATGTGTGCAGTAGCTACTTGTGGAATTTAAGGTGTGTAATGTTGTGATATTTTATGGAGTAGTATAGTGATTGTTGTCTTGCTTGTTTGACGTTTAGATGAGATCGTTGCCGGAACTTGCGAGGAGGGGGATTACTTTGATCAACAAGAGCAAGACTCCGAGAACTTTGCTGAGCAAGGCAAGCTACTCTCTGAGCTTGCACCTCTACTATATATGCATCTACTTAGTCCAAATGGTTTATTCATAAGAAGCAAGAATTTTGAAAACCTTTTTCAGAATATGTGAGAAACTATTTCGCCACCCTATGTAGAAATATAAGATAGTTATTAAAAACTATAGGATGGGAAAAAGATTTGTTTATTCAAAACTCCTTTGAAAATACTTGTATGGATATGGAATGCCGAGATGTCGGTGTTGGAGTGGAGAAAAGGAGAGTGTAAAACTATTCGAATAGCCGAGTCCTCGGATATGGACAGTTGGAAGGCCCTACTCTGACATATGTGCAAGTTTTTGAAAGAAAATGAAGTGGAGGATGTTTTATACAACCATACCAAAGGATCGGTATGAGGTTGTTGGAAGCAAATAGACCATGAAGGGCTATGGTCAGAAAAAGGAGGAGTTTGAAGAAACAAATAAGATGGTGGTTGTTGGAAGAAAGTTATAAAATTCTTCTTATCCCTTTTTCAATAAAGATATAGAGATGTCTTCAATAGATAAAAGACTTATTAGATAAAAGTAAAACCACTGCATCTTCATGTTGGGGTAGCTTGCGAGTACAATCAAATGTACTCATATTGGTTTCGTCCCTGGCTATTGTCTTAGCCAGATTTCGAGGAGCACTACGCCGAAGAGGAGTATGGCGACTTCTATGCGAAGTAGGGATCTCCATAAGTCAGCAGCCTGTCAGTTCGTTGTTAGTATGTGTTGGTCTACTACGTCATAGCTTCGCTGAATAATGTGATTTGGCCCATGAAGGCACCTATGTAAGACTTGGTCTAAATGACCATATGTGTAAGACTTTTATTCGGTACTGTAATGGATGTAAACTTGTGTATTCAGTTCGGATTATGTGCAACGACAGACTGATCATGGGATCGTTGTGTTAAGCATAATCGGGTATTTCAGACAGCTAGTCTGGGGTCCCCACAAGGATCCTTGGGTCATCTTGGTTGCATTTGGGTGAGGTGCAGGAGCAGTTTTAGTGGGGCAGTCACGAGAAAAGTGGCCACCCTTTCCACAAGTGAAACATCCTCCGGTTGGCCTCGGAGCAAGTTGAACTCCACGGTTAAGGTTGTTCCCAGGGTTGACAGCTCTGGGTCGCAGTGCATAAGGAGCACGATACTGGTGGGTGTTGTTGGGTCTTGGAGCAAACTGGGTGTTGGGGCGAGGTGCATAAGCAGGTGCCCTAGGCGGTGGTGGTCTCATAGGTGGAGCGCTACGAGGTCTGGGAGCATTCATACTTCCCTGCTGCATCATCTTCCTCTTGCGATTCTCAAAGGCATTGAGACGCTTGTGTTCCATCATGATAGCAGCATCGGCAAGAGATTCCAAGTCTGGGTATGGCATAACTACCAGAACGCACTGCAACTCATCGTGCAGCCCATTCAGAAACCTCTCTTTCTTCTTCTCCTCAGAGTCAACTTCATTCGGGCATACCGAGACAGAGTGGTAAACTCCTCGAAGTACTTCCCTACCGTCATTCCTCCCTGCTTCAGCTTCAGAAACTTATCCCGCATGATGTTCATGACACCAGTGGGGCTGTGACGCTTCTGAAACTTGGTCACAAACTCCTCCCAAGTGACAACGTGATCCGCAGGGGTAACGGCTTTAACGGATTCCCACCAAGTCCTGGCTGGTCCAGCGAGAAAAAGAGTGGCATAAAGCACTCGGTCTTCCTCACTAACAGCAGCAACATCCAGGTTGTTTTCGATGGTGCGGAGCCAGTCATCCGCGTCAAGGGGTTCGGTGATCTTGGAGAATACAGGAGGGTTGGTGTTTTGGAAGTCCTTAAACTTTGAGCGGCCCTCATTGTTAGCATTTCCCCTGGATTGCCATTAGTCCCAAGCTGGGATAGGTGCTGGAGAGTTGCTAGAGTGGCCGTGCGCTCAGCACGAGCGGCTTCACGGTCCTCCAGCACCACTGCAAGGAGTTGAGCCATAGTCGGCTCGGGTGGAGGTGGTGGATCTCGAGCCATGCTGAAGGAAAAAGGATATGAGACAAGAGAATAACGGGATTGGCTTGCGAAGCGAGGGTTAAGCAGAAAAGGAAACTGAAAGGCAGGAAATAGGACAGGGTAGTTTTACAACCATGGGATTGCATCAATACGACAAAAGCTTCTCACATCCACACAAGTAGCATAATCACCATACAAGGCACAAAGCATCAAACATGGTTTTCAAACAGAACCATACAACACAAAACGCATGACTCGTGGGGACATCGTGAACTCGGCTACAACTGGACTAAGCGATACAGCTCATGGTCTAATCCTCCTCATCGAAAAGGATCTCCTCGGGGTCCTCCTCGTCTCCTGCGAGGTCGTCGTCCTCCAGGTCACTAGGCTCGCTCATATCCATCCCATCGGATGGTATGTCGTCATCGGGAAGAAGGTCATCGTTCTCCTTGCGGAGCTCAGCGATCTCCTCCTCTAACTCGTCAATCCTGGAGTCTCTCGCGGATAGATCCGCCCTAGCCTTCTAGAGTCTAGTGCGGAGTGAGGTGTTGGCAGCCTCGAGTCCCTCCTTCTTCTAACAGATACGGGTGTGAGCTAGCCTGAAAGCTCGCAGCTGTCCCTCCAAAGCCTTGTTCCTCGCGGACTGGGTGTCGTACTCCACACGCAAGGTGGTGAGGTGGTGCTGAGTACGGTGCAGAAGGTACTCCAGGTCGTCAAAGTGGAAACCCAAACTGTTCTGAGCGTACGGGTAAGGTTCGGGAGTCCCATCCTCACCGCGCCTCCCGTACAACTCAAAACGGGTGCCGATGAACCGGTAGTCGCAAAGGTGTGCCAGACGCGCAATCGTCTGCTGGATGATACGAACAGCCCCATCATTCCAGGAGCAGTCGATCAGCCAGAAGGAGTAGGTAGGAGCAGAGGGTGTCGTCAGCGGTGGACGAATAGTGCACTCCACTATCCAGGACAAGTCCCGACTAGCGCCGTCAATCAGTCCTCCCATCAGCTCAGGAAGAGGTCGGCCAAGTAACTTGGTCATCTCGACCAGCTCGCTCTCAAAAAGGAAAGACGACTCGATGTTAAGTCCCAGCTGCAGAGACTCAGTGTACATGAACGCCATCTACACAAGATTTTAAGTAGTTTAAGTTAGTGAGCAGTGTGCAAAATTTTAGAGTATACGAAACATGAGTTTTAATGCAAGTAATATTTTAAATAGAAATAGGGAGAAGACGTAAGCAGTATATTTAGTAATTAGTCATCTCCAGCTTTATTTATAGAAAATAGTTTTTCAGGCTCCTATCTAACGGCCATGCTAACTAAGGTCTCCTATGGTCAGGATGGCTCTGATACCAACTCTGTGAGGCTCCCGGACTAGCTGTCCAGAAAGCACCAGTATGCATACATTCACGATCCCATGATCAGTCTGTCGTGAACAACATACTCGGATTGGTAGCTCAGATTACAACATCCATTACACGAATACAAATAAGTCTTACAACAAATGGTCACATGACCAAGTTCACATAACTGCCACACAAGGCAGGAATACTAACACAACGGAAGTCTTAGCGGAAAGCGGTAACGCCCAACGTCATCTCCAAACACCTACAGGCAGCTGACCGGGAGATGTCCTAGTTAGAGTAGTCGTTGACAAAGCCTTCGTCTACGGTAGTTTCCTCCGGGTACTCTTCAGGATAGTAGTCTGGCTAGGACAATAGCCAGGGACGAAACCAATATGAGTACGTTTGAATGTACTCGCAAGCTCTACTAAAAAATTATGCTAACTAATGCAAGTATGAAGTTTGGCTGTGGTAGGAAAGGTTGTCATTAGGCTTCCTACCCATGGTAGATGAAAGATTTACCATGGTTGATAACATCTATGTATCTTTGTTGAAAAAGATACTTCAAAAGTGTTCCATGCTCTTCTTACGTGGAAACTGAAACTTCACATTCCCTTCCTTTGAATCAATAATGGCACCTGTAGTACGAAGAAAAGGTCTTCCCAAAATAATAGGACTAGAGGTTTTATTCCCCATGTCCATGATTAGAAAATCAACAGGCACAAAAGTCATGTGTAACTCTACCATAACATCACTTACTTTTCCTAGAGCATGTCTAATGGAATCATCAGCAAGTGCAAGTTCAATAGAGCATTTCTCAATATTTTTAAGTTCAAGGACTTCATATAGTTCTTTAGATAATATAGAGACACAAGATCCTAGATCTAAAATGGCATGGTGTGTCTCTTTTCCAATGGTTACTAGTACCTTAGGGATCCAGATATCCCCAAGCTTAGGTGGTATCATAGCTTCTTGATTGTACCTAGCAATCTTTTCTTTTAAGACATGATTAGCAATATAGGAACCAAAACCAGCCTGGTTAATATTAACAGAAGGATTACTTGCAAAATTTTGTAAGATAGAAATTAATTCATGCAAGCTACACTTCTCTAGATCAACAAATGGTTCCTTAACTTCACTAAGCATTTTAACTTCCTCAACTTTTTTCTCTTTTTTAATCCAAACTTGTTTCTTAATAGGAATTTCCTTCACATGTTTAAATGATGGGGTTTTCCTTAATAAATCACTAACACAAACCAACTTTTCCTCAATACTGTTGAGACTAATATCTTTTTCAAGAAATTCTTTCTCACATAATGTTAGTTTATGCATGACATTAACTAATTCATCATTTATCTTAGGAATAATATTTTTAGAAACATATGCTAGTTGTTCAAAATCCTCTTTATTTGGTAGTTTCTCTAAACCAGGTTCGAATTTATCTTTAGATAATGCAAGTGCTACTGTGGTATCCTCTACCTTTTTCTTTCTACCAACAAAGTTACCAAAAAATTCTAAGTGTCATGGCCGCACAGGATGGTGTTGACAGAACAAAACTTCCACCTGTAGCCCCATCTAAAGTATTTTGATACCAAGGATCTATTCCATAATAAAAGTAAATATCTAGCTTTTCATCTTCACAAGGTGTAGGATCTTCATAGTGCATCCTATTAATTCTAACCCAGGCATCTTTTAATGTTTCTCCAGGTTGTTGTTTAAAACTAGAAATGGAACTTAAAGGAAGACTCACTTTCTTTTTGCTTTCAAGACTCATGATTGCAAGTTTTTATGTGTTTTTTTTTTTTGCAAAACTGAAAGTAAAATGACACTAATGCAACTCGAAATAACAAATGCAACACAAAAATGCAAAACTGAATATAAATATGCAAACCGAAATATAAAGATGATATGCAAGACAAGAACAAAATAAAATAAAATGATTGTAGGTAAAGATGGATAAGATGATGCTCACGTAGGTGCAACCTCCCCAAGCTTAGGTTGTTACACAAGCTGGTGATGAAGTTGACTTGATGTGAGTGATCCTTGGATAAACCTTTCAGCTATGGTTCCCCGGCAACGGCGCCAGAAAACGGTCTTGATGGCCTTTCACGTAGTTCCCCCACAATGGTGCCAGAAAAATGTTGCTTGCCCCTTCGCGTGGTACCAGCGTGAAAGGTAAATGGGTTAGGTTGAGACTCCAAGTGCATAGTGTATGTAGTAGTGGAAGACAGTTTTCCCCACGAGGGGTGACTCGAGGGTTTAATATCGAACTCTCGGGGAACCAGTATTTCATGTGTTATCTCCTTATCCTTCTCTTGAGAACCTGTAACAAAATAAATTGTTTTGTGCCCTCAACCTCACCAAGTGGTTGTCAAGCACAAGGTGTGAGAATGATAATAAAATAAATATGCAAACAACAGTAAATATGCAATGATGGTAAAATAAATATGCAATGATGGTGGAAACAATGGTAAATGATATTTTTGGGTTTTTTTATAATGTATGCAAGATGTGAAAGTGTTTTTGTATTTTCGGAATTAAAAATGGCAGCAAACAAAAGTGGTGATAAAAGTATTGGAAATGTGTTTCTTATGATTAAAAATGGACCGGGGTTCATGGTTTCACAAATGCACTCTCTCTTGATAACGTGGTAGACAATGGAACACTAAAATTAACATGGAAGATGGCAAGACATGGTTTGACAAGTTATTAATAATATGGGCATCACGTCCTAACATAGAGATCTCAAGTATAAGTTGTTCTCTCTCTTATGCTCCACCAAGATGCGAACTAAATCATAACACCTTAGTAATTAAGATAAATCAGAGCATAGCAATAAGTTCAATGACATGAAGTTAAAATAAGAAAATGCTAGATCTAGTCATGGAGGTAGTGGCCAAGGTCACATCCACTCTCCGGTAGCATGGTATTTTTGTTTATCCCTAGTGAGGCAACAAAGTAAGGTAGAAAACCCAAGTGGATCGCAGAACTATCTGTCACGTTCACTGCACTAGCCACCCCCCGTTACTCCACCTAATGCACACGTTCCCCCTCACATGCTCTCATAAACATGCTTGATCATGACAAGTAAATAAGAACGGGGTACATAATATGCATCTACTTTCATAACTGAAACAAAACCATTGCAATCTCAAACATGCATTAACTCATAATAAAGATCCACCACAAAGGAATTACATAGATGACCGTAATCATGTTCAGCAGCTCATACGGTACTAATTAGTGAAGCTCATAGAGAGGAGAGATACATAAGTTACTTCCACAAACCCATAGTCCAGGGGTGGACTATTCCCTCTTCATCTTGGTGTCGGTGGAGATGTTGTTGGAGGAGAAGGAGACCACGCCGGCAGCGCCCCGCCGGAGTTTTCCCCCTCCAATCTTCAGCTCCAGGTCTCTGTTTCGTGGTTTCTCTGTTTCTGCGGCGCTCTCTTTCGCGAAAACCATGGGGGGGGGGTCTATATATAGTCGTTTTTAGGTCAAGACGAAGCTTCGGGAAGAAGGATCGACGGCAGCGGAGGCCCGAGGGCCAATTTGGTGGGTCCCACGCGGTCAGGGAATCTGGCCACGTGGGCCCACCTCTTTCGGCCTTCTGGTCTCCGTTTCTTCGTTTTCTTTGCACCTACGTTTCGTTCCTTCCAAAAAAAGTGATCCCCGTAAAATCTCAGGTCATTATGATGTGATTTGGTCGCCTGAAACGTAAAATATAGAAAAAGGGGTTTTCTGACAGTGCAGGGTTAATTCCAGAAAAATGGGGAAGTTGTTAATTATCCCCAAAACTCAATATAAATCATGAATATAACCCTTATATGATGCAAATAATATGGAATAACATGTAATAAAATGTAAAGTTCATGTATGCATTTTACATGCATCAAGCGCTACGTTTGGGATCTTCTTGTATTTTATTTGCACGAGACTTGCTTCTGTGTAAAGGAGGTTCTCGAGATTTTGTATTGAATAGTGTTGTAATCCTATAGTGTTACCTTGGACCGACTATGTTTCTGTTGTACTACTCTGAATGATGTAATATTTGTGGAAAGGTCCTTCCGTGGGTATTATATCAACGACTTGTACACTACAACATGCAGTTGTGTGCGTGGTCACCACAACCTCATTTCATCATATGCACTCGGGCTAAATCTTCGAGTTGTATGAACACGTGCAACTGCTAACCACTTGACCTTCTCAAGTGGATCCTCCACATAAAATACCCATCATTTTCTTTATGAAGATCAGACGATCAAGTGATGCCTCCACTGGATCTTCTGAGTACCGCTAGCCTTGTCCTTCTCTCTCGTGACCATGGCAAACAACACCAACAACTCAACAACTTTAGTCTTCGTCCTTTCGTCTAGGCCGGAACCTAGGCGAAAGGTGATCGACAAGGAGCTAGAGGACAGATAAAACATCATAGACACCCTAAAAAAAGAGATAAAACTACGTAGTAGATTTTTGCTAGCGACAGTCCCACATATTGCGAGTGCTACCACCAGCTCGCCAGCAGAGGTCGCACCATATGGACTGACCCATTCCTTCCTCATTCTTTTTCTTTTTCTCATGTTTTATTTTTTTTGAGTCTGATTCTTTTTTCTTTTTCTTTTTTTACGTTATGTTCTTTCTTTTTCGTTCTCCTTTATTTTTTGTTTTCTTTTTTAAAATGTTAATATCTAAAAAATGTTCTTAAAGATGTCCAGATTTGAATAATGTTCAAATTTTAAAAATATTTTAGATTTTGAAATATATTCATTATCTAAGATGGTTTAGATTTTTTAAAATATTCATTTTTAAAAATGCTTTAGAATTTAAAAATGTTCATATTTGAAAAATATTAAATTTTTAAACCAAAATTTTAAAAAGTTCATTTTTTAAGATGGTTCAGATTTTTTTTGAAAATGTTCATTTTTATAAAATGGTTCAGATTTTGAAAATTGTACATTTTAAAAAATTCATATTGGAAAATGATCATTTTTAAAAATGGTTGAGATTTTAAAAAATTATTTAAAAATATTCATTTTTATAAAAGGTTCAGATTTTGAAAAAAAAATCAGATTTCGAAAATGTTCAGACAGGCCCGTGATGGTATCTGACAAGCCCATGATGGTACAGCATCGAGGAAGAAATGAAGCCCAAAGCCCACCGGTAATAACAGGTCGGAACGTGCGCGTCGTGTCTCCTCCGCCTCTGAATCGGCTACTACTCCTTCTGTCTTCCCCAATCTATTCTAGTTCTAGAGAGAGAAAGAGAGGGCCACGACGCAGCTCGGCAACCAAGATCCAAATCTCCGCCAGCGACCCGGCGATCCGATCCGGATCTCCAGCCGACGCCGGCCACCATGGCTCGCCACGGCCTCCTCCTGCTCTTCCCTCTCCTCGCGCTCGCCTTCTCCGTCGCCGTCGCGTCCACCGAGGTACCCAACTCACTCTCGTACCAACCCATCTCTGTCGCCGCACGACCGCCCCCCTTACGACGCCTCCATCCGTGTGCTGACGCAGGGACAAGGGGACTCCGCCGCTTTCATCGATGGCGCGTCGCACCGCTACCTGCGAGATCAGCAAGGCGACCAGGTTTCGTCCCCGATCCTTCTTTTTCTCTCGCCACGGACTAGCCTCTCGATGCTTGCCGAATGATTACCTTCTTCGTGCTAGTGAAACCAAGTTCAACAGACTCTTGTAGCTAATCCAGGCACGATTCTGGTTTATTCTAGATTAGTGCTAAATGCCAGATGAGACTACCAATGGCCGTCACAATGCAATATTATACTTTCATCATGGGGCGTTACGTTATAGCTAGATAATCAACTGCCCAGCCATTTAAGTCATATACTCATAACCAAATAATAACAGTTCAAGTGCATGTACTCTTTAATAGGCACTTAGATATTGGATTAAGTCAAGTGCCTATGCTACAGGCGGAAGAATGTGTTAAGCACCGGTGTCTACTAAAGTAATTATGCTATAAATTAGCACATTATCTGACATGCATGACTAGAAGCTTTTTTCTCGTGTTGATAAGCTCCTTTCCAAGTACATCACCTGCTTTTGTACATGCCCTAATAGAACTTCACCCTTGCCTTGACTAATCGCCTTCACTTACTGCTTCAAGTGTGAAGGCATTGAGCTTACCGTAGCATGATCAACCTCAGCTTTTATTTTCATTTCCCTCCCGCACATACCATTCTGATCTCATGATATGCCTTGTCGCGCTACAACAGGCCACTTCAATGTCGCTTGATGAAGTTTCTGCAGCTGTTTCTGTCTTGCTTGGCTTTGCACCGCCGGCCATGCTACCTTCTCAGTCTTCTGCAAAGGTTATTTAACCTTCTTGGTGGATTCAGCTAACTTTTTTTATGCATCATGCTACACTATCTAAGCTATTCAAACTTTGTTTTTCTTTGTTTTCAGTTAAACAAAGTGCTCCTCCCTAACCCTTTTGACAGACCCCGTGCTGTCTTCTTGATGCAACTCGATGGATCCCATGGTATGTTAATTATTTGAGGATGATTTTGTTAGACATACCCATGCATTTGGATGTAGCGGCTAATGTTGTCTCCTGATCATATGTCAGCCTCCGTCGATAGCTTCATATCTGAAGCCGGTAGTATTTTCAGTACCAAGATTGAAGGTGCAAAAAATGCTGCAACAGGGCTTACAGGTCTGACTAATTACTTAGCGTATCCCTGCTTTTAGAACTTGGATGCCCCTACTGCTGTCAGTGTTTGCGTCTTGTTTACCCCAAATTAGCATTGATGATGTACTTCCTTGCAGATAAGGATGAATTAATTGTCATTCGTTCGGATGAATCTCTAGATGTTCACTCTGGACCAGATTCTCTTGATAATGAGCTCACTGACTTGGTTAGTATTTTGTCTTTATGGGAAAGTAGCACTCATTAAGTCATTATGCATATCTGTAGAAAACTTTGAGGCTTGGTGCAATTGTAATTAATTCAAATCTATCCCTGCATAGGAAGACAAGAGTCAAATGAACAAAGTTAAAATGTCAATATTATTCCCCACGTTCGTAACTTCAAAAGGCATATTTACATGTCCAAGATGAAGTTTGTATGCGTCTTGTAGCCCCACTTCTTTATTCCAAATCTGCCACTTTTGAAAGATCGAGAGGTGTGACGGAATTAACTCAAATTCTATCATATACTTGATGAATCTGAGTGTGTTTTAATCCTATGGAGTCATGAGGAGATGAGGAAAGCTTCGGAAGGCCCTAGAAATGCCCAAGGGCCCTTAGCTTCAAGGGTGATGGATTGGATGGCCAAGATTGAAGGATGGAGTCCATATATTGAAGGAATGACTTAGTTTTTTGGGAGCCACCATATTTGCACGAATTTCCTCCAATATTTATATGGACTCCATCCTTCAATCTTGACCATTCAATCCATCACCCTTTTATCTAAGCATCGTTTGACATCTACAGAGACTACAAAAGCCTTATCTCCTCATGAGTCCATGGGATAAAACCACGCTTAATTTCATCAAGCATGGGCAGAGTTGCGTCAATCTCGTTAACTCTTTTTGTCTCACAATAGTGGCAGATTTTGTAAAGAAATATGCAGGGCCCCAGGACGCATATGGACTCTGTTTTGGATGTATAAATATGCAGTTTGAAACTAGAGACGTGAGGAATAAATTTGATGTTTTGACTTTGTTTGACTCCGTCTTCAAGGCGTAAAAATACAATTACTAAAATCTGTCTTGTAGGGATAGTTTCCAATCAATTCCGAATTGCACAAAACCTAGAAGTTTCCTATGGATTAATCACATTTCCACAAAATCCTACACAGCAAACCAAAGGTAAAACAAGAGCTTGTGTATTTCTTGCACTACTAGTAAGTTAGTCTTAAAAAATAATCATCAATTTTTAAGAAGAAACCCAATTAAACATCAAAAGGAGTAGCTACATCATATATTCTTCACAGACTATAAGTAAAACAATTTTTGTGCAGGCAATTTGGCTGGAGGGGTCATATCAGAAGACTGATGGCAAACTGAACATTCCCTTGGAGAGTGGAAACATTCTTACTTTACTTGTCTCTAAGGTTAGCGTCGCTTCATGATTTCATCCATTCGCATATGAACATGAACTTGGCTGCACATATACATAGCTTGTGTCTGCATTTTTTCTCTGTTAAACATACGTCCTAGTTAATTGACTACTAAAATTTAGGAGTATATTTTGACTGCATTTGTTTGTCTTTGCAGGATGCAGACTTGGAATTTGCATCCAGCTTGATCTCCCTTCTTAAAACCATCGAAAGGGGTATTCAGGTTCACGAAGATTTCTCAGGTGGCATTGTGAGCCCTGCAGAGTTATTAGTATGCCACTTCACAGGCATTAAGGTAATTGTAAACATAAATCTTTAGCTGCAACTTGAAACTTGTACCTGTTTCTTATGAATTGTGCACAAACAAAAATAATAAAGAGACCCAGAACTCTTATTTCCCACACCACCACCAAGTCCTACTCGTTTTCTGCCCTGCAACCCTTGATCTAAGCTCATGACTCCCCTATGTTACTGATATAGACTTACTAATTTGGTGGGTTTATCTAGGCTCTGGAGGGTGAATATGGTTCCACGGAAATTGTTAAGCAGGGAGCTGAAGTAGTTCGGACAGCTCTCACCAAAGCATTTGCTCAGTTGCAGGAAGCATATAATGGTAAATTACTTTGTGATGTTGGTTGTTGACTTGAAACATAACCTTTGCTTACTAGTATTCTTATATTTGCAGAATCTCTTTTGACAGTTTTTTTGTTTCGACATATTTCATTTATAGGGAAAATTGTTGGGCTGCTAATATCCACGAATGAGGCATCAACATCCTTGGCATCCATCATCGACGCACCGTCTTCATTGCATATCTCAAGACGGCTAGCAGAAGCAAGCAGAACTAAGGCTTCAGCTTCTATAGCTGCTATTATTCTTGTTAGATTGAGTTTGGCATGGACTACTGGGATCATCCTTCTTGTGTCAACTCTCATTGGGGTGAGCATACTTCCTCATATTCTTTGTCAACTGACTGACTTTTTTTGCCACGCATCTCTGATGACACTTGTGCTAATCGTGCAGATTTGCTTGCTCTGCAACATGCCCATTACCAGGGATACCCTCCTGTATTCAAATTGCAAGATGGATTAGTTTGTTCTATATATGATTTTTCACACGAAGACATGGAAGTTTTCGACGGCCATGCTTGTTTTTTTTTTCATTTGGATCCTGGGTTTACAGTCTAACCTACCGTTTGTTAGCTGTACACCCAGGGTAGCATAAAACACTGCTTCTATGTGGATCCCTCAATTGAGAAACTGTATTGCTGCTGCCTGTATGGCTTCTCTTGTTTCCAGTAAATAACAATAACCGAGAGGAGTGTATTTTGTTAATATCTGGGACGATTGTATTATCGTGGAATACTAGTATCTGAATAAATTCGCTGCTCGAATATTCAGGGTGATGGCTGTTGTCACTGATGAATCTCCTGGCTCTTCTGGGAATTTCAAATGAATCTGTTATCGGTGGATATAATAATCCAATCAATGGTCATGCCTAGCTGCTAAAAGAAATCTCAACTTCCTCGTTTTCCGAGGGCGATTAGGAGGATCAGGTTGCTTGCCGGTTATTCCGCTGCTCCCCTTCCCCTCCGTTAACTGTCCTGACGTCGTGATGGCATATATCTTCCAAAAAAAAAACTTTCAAGTGTAATTCTTTGAGTCACAAGAGAGTAGAAGTCATCTGGCTCTATATCTGAGCCGGTGTTGGATCTCTGAGATTGGTTTGTGCAGGTTTTTAGAGGATCTAGGGGTGAGGACTAACATGGTCTTCAAATGTGACTTTTTTATGGTCCAAATGTGACTTTTACTCTTATTATCATATACTTTCGTGTGTGTTCTATTTTCTTTTATCTGAGGCGTGTGCCAAGCTCACAACGGCCATGGACGAGCACACGAAAAAAAATAAGTTTCCAAGAGCACACAAGATCATGTATCGCAAAAAATAAAATAAAAATTGAAGTCACAATATTTTCGTTTGAAGGGCATGATGTTATATATGTTGCATTATGGCATCCATGCACGCAGATGCATTTGACGGACACATACGGAGGGTTGGACAGCAAGGCCGGCCGCGAGAATGACGAGCCACGCCTCCTTGCGCCGCTTGTTTCTCTCCACCATCCATTACAACCTTTCATTACTCTTCCTCCATTTCTCTCTCTAGTAGCTGTTCCTCCATTTCTCTCTCTAGTAATTCACTGGCTAGTAATTTATCAAGGAGTCGTTTCGTGTGTGAGGTGATCATAACGATCGAGGCACACGCGCAGTCGGCGAACGCGCGCGATGGCATTGTTCTCGACGAGGCTGGGCCGTCAGGCGTCCGGGTACCTCCAGGACAAGTACAAGCAGGCCAGGCTCGCCCTCGGCGACATCACGCCGGCAGAGCTGTACGTTCTTCATTCGCATTGCATCTTCTGCATGGAATTACGTATGAGTTAACTGTGGATGGATTTGGGTATATTACGTAGGTTGGTGCAGGAGGCGACCAACGGCGACCCCTGCGTCCCGGACGCCAAGACGCTGGCGTGCATCGCCGACGCCGCCTTCGACATCGACGACTACTGGCGGATCGCCAACGTACTCCACCGCCGCCTCGGCAGCGTCCACGACTGGAAGGAGTGGCGGCCCGTGTACAAGGCGCTCGTCGTCCTGGAGTTCCTCCTCATCCACGGCCCCGAGGAGCTGCCCCGGGACTTCCTCCCGACCATGAAGGCGCTGCGCGACCTCCGCGGCTTCATCTACGTCGACGACAAGGGATTCGACTGGGGCGCCTCCATGCAGCGCCGGGCCGACAGCGTCGTGGGCCTCCTCACCGACGCCGACCGCCTCAGGGACGCGCGCCACCGCGCCGCCGTCGGCGTCCGCTCCTTCCCCTCCGACCACCACGGCGGCGGCAGTCCCACCGCCTCCGCCTCCCCGATCTCCACGGCGTCGTCCGCCTCCTCCCGCGGATCCCGCGGCACCTGGTCCTTCGCCTCCGCTTCGCCGCACTACTCCGACAGCCCCACCTTCGTCTGCCTCTTGTCCCCCAACGCCGACTACCGCCACGACAAGAAGTTCGACGCCTACACCGCCGACGACGACAAGCGCGACGGTGGTCTCGTCGTCGAGGAGGAGACCGACGACTACCCGACCCCACACAGCCAGGGGAGCTGGCTCGAGGAGTCCGCCTCGCAGTCGGGCTCCCCCGCAAGCTGCTACAGCAGCGCCAAGAGCACCAGCAGCGGCAGGAGGGCCTCAGGCTTCCATACATTGTCGCAGCCGGAGCGAAGGAACAGCAGCAAGAAGCTCCAGCGCCAGCTTTCCTTGGATTATTAATTAGCTGATGATTCACTTCATGCACCCATACTTTTTCGACCATGATGTATTACGTTTTGATTCATCCATCTTACATGGACATTTTTGTTTTCCTTCGTCTGCTCTTTGTTCGCATGCATGTATTGCCTAGACACATAGAGTTTAGAAGCCCATATTTAACCAAATATTCTGTGTAATGGATATCTGTTGCTAATTCATTTAACAAACGCCTTCAGTCGCACAAAATTCTGGTACTTCAGGCTTCAGATCTTTATGGCTCGCATATGCTAACCCAGTTAAGACACAGAACACATGGAGAGAACGACCGAACCGAACGCCAAGCAATGGATTTTCTAGATGATTTCGTCGCTTGGTCAGGAGGAGGATCTGGTGCGGTGACTGATCACACTTTGGATAATCTGGTATGCTCGAAGAAAGGTGATTCATGAAGGTATTTTCCAGAGTCCCCTATCGACGCACAGTTTTCTTGAGAACTTCATTCGGGACTTAGAAATTCCATTAGCAGAAAGGACCACGGCAACAACTCCAGCTCCAATGCCTCATGTGAAGAAGTGGATCGCTCCAGCTGCAGGCTTTGCGAAGATAAATGTGGATGCGGTTGTGTGGAAGGTGCAGAATTTTGGAGCAGTTGCGGCCGTTTGTAGAGTGGATGGTGGCCGATATCTAGGTTCATCAGCAGTGGTAATACATGGCATATCAGACCCGGCCACGCTGGAGGCTTTGGCTTGCTGTGAAGCTCTGGCTTAGTGGCTTTGGCACACGATCTGTCCCTACAGAGCATCCAGATTGCTTCCGATTGCCTGAAAGTTGTCTCTAGCTTGGCGAGCAATAACCTCGGAAGATTTAGCACCATCTTGAAGGAAATCAAGATGAGTTCTAGTGAGTCTGCCGCAGTGAAGTTTGTTCATGAGCGGAGAATTTCAAATGTTGAAGCCCATAGTCTAGCTCGCAGTTCAGCTTCTATGAATGTTGGTCGTCATATCTTCAAACGCCAGACCTATTATATCTGATCAATAAAGTGACGGCCGGTTAACCTAACAAAAAATTACTTAGGTGCAGCGAGAAGCCCCAGCAATCAAGCTGAATCAATCTAAGGCTAGCTAAAGGCATAATGGGATGGATTAGAGGTTTTTTGTCGTTAGATTCATCAATAGGACAAGGACACAAAGGTCTTGATTAAGAGGACAACGTTGTGTTTAAGGATTCTGCCATTTTGTTGCATCAGGGGCCCATGACCCGTACCTCCAAAGATATGGGGGTCAGCCAGGTATCAGAGCAAAGCGCCAGCAAAGTCCAGATGACTTGAGAGGCTGCCCATTAGGGGTACCACGTACCAGTCGACCAGAGAACTTCAATGTGTTTGACAGCTCACATCCAAACAATAATAACTCAAACTTGACCCACCCATGAGCTTGAGACGCCTGGCAGGCAGTTACAACATCATGAATTGCGAATCACAAAACCCACATCTGAACTTAGAGAAACCACAAGTGCACATCGCATGACGAACCACCCGCATTCCAATTCCGGGGCATGGGCAAGCCGGTCCCATGCTCAGATATCCACCAAGACAGTCACTACCAAATCAGATATAATCTTATATACTATGTTTGGTTGGTCAGAGGTTTGATGTGTAGGTCTCAGATAATTACTGAAAAATCTTTGAAAAAGAATGGACAGTACCTAGAAACGCCTCTATCTTGCAATACAATGACATCGTTATATCGAAACAAAGTTAATGGTACATACAAACATTATAAGAAACTCAAGGATGCAAAATGTCATGCATAACAACGAGGCAAACAAGTTGCAACTCTCGCAAATGTAACATCTTCTTGTCATCAGATAGAACATTGCTCAGTAAGCTGTGACGATTCAACAGGTATATCATCCTTGCGCATCCAAACTCCAAACGCAGCACTGCATGACACAAGTCATCCATCAACCCTTTGCAGAGGTAAGTGCAAGCTGTACAATACTTCAGATAAGCATTGTGTGTGCAATGTAACAATAAAGGATTAGGTCTACAAAAGAAAGACCTGGCGGCCCACAAATCCACATAATAAACAGATCGCTGTGTTTGGTTAAGTTAGGACTACTGATATGAACATGTACAAATGCTAGAGAAGACACTCACAAAATATGAGGTAGAGGTTTCAGGGGCAGGGCTTGCGGTCTAGTAACGACTAACGAGGTTTCAGGGGCAGGGCTTGCAGTCTAATGACGATGAGCCAAGAAAACGTAGCACATAGAACTATAGAAGGAATAATACAAGTACATACCGGCCAACATCAACTAATTAAAATAAGCAGCCTCACAATCAACCAATCTTCAGTCTGCTCTACAATATGGATGAATGCCACCAGGGTCTAAATATGGTGACATGTGCTAGCGCAACTGATACTGATTGGATTTAGGGTTTGATTATATGTTATTTGCTATCAGGACATAGTCATGTCACTCCAAGCAAGGTTGACAATATTCAAGTCTGTCCAGTCACAGAGCAACAGTCCAGTGATTGCACCTACAAGGGAAGGTGAATCTTCTCCTATTTGAGTAATCGAGTTAACCACCTAAACTTCACAACATTGGCGCGGCCTGATAACTCCATGCGTTCTTGGTTTTGAGAAGACAGGCATCATGAACGCCAGAGATTGAAGAGACGAAAGGTGTGTCAGTTGTACTGTCTCATGCAGACGCAACACCACGTTTTGGAGCTGCATCAACTGCCCTAGTGGGCTTTTGTCACAAGCCGAGGGAAGTATAAAAGGTGATCTCCTCTCTATTTGTAGGGTCATAGAAGAAAGAGACTTGTAGGCTTTGTTGCTCCCCTAGCTCCTGAGCCACCCTAAGATAGGGAGTACCTCCACCATTGTTCTTGTAACGTGACGCTAAATCAAGCATGTAGTTCTACTATCAAAGACTATTGCATTAGGTGTGCGTTGTTCTTGGAGCCAATTCATCAAAAAAAATAGAATTATCCATTCATAGGCCGTGAAACCTAGCAAACCCACATCAACTTAAATTTGTGAAGATATCGGTGGCCATTCCAAATAGATGAAACACAGCCTTAACAAAAGAAAAATGGAAAATAGGAGACAACCGAGTTCACTAGAATACGTTAAAAACGAACCAGAACAATCTAAATTCGTTTATAAGCAAGGACCTGGACATTACAAAAATATAAAGATCAACAAAGTCTTTGCTACTATTTCCGTTGCTTTGTAATTTTCATTAGAAGACCTGCCACAAAGCCACAATCCTTGCAAACAACTGTCTGGCTCGGTTTTTGGGGAACAGCTACGGAGTGAATAAATGTGTTTTCATCAAAAGCTATCATGTAATCTGAACAAGACTTACAGTCTTTTTCTACAGGGGCCACCGCGGTAGGCCTCAATAGAGCTTTACTTGTGAAGAATCCCCTTCTTGGCCATTTTAGGTTTCTTCTGAATGTGGTTCTGAAAGATGGGAAATATAATAAAAGTTAAGAGCAGACAAGGAGAGAAAAACAAAATTGGCTTTTAAAAGGAAACTTAACCTTTTGCCTTTGTAGAGCCTCAACGTCTGTCCTTTCCTTCCAACTGCTCTTACTCAATTTAATAGGGCGGTTTCCAACATACTTTCCTGAAAGAAGTGAGTTCAAACATAATAAGGATAACAGTGAACAGAGCTTGTTGATGAGTGGAAGCAATGTCAATAAAAATCAATACAAACCATTCATTTCTTTTATGGCTCTAGCCAGGTCTGTAGGGTTTGAAAAGCTCACAAATCCATAACCTTTAGTTTTGCCAGTCCTCTTATCTCTGACAACCTAAAAAAGTACGAACACAAATTATCGTCATATAACATCAAGTGCAAGCCACACTCTGCACGTAAAACAGCATACACCAGCTGCATGTAAGTCAACATCTGGGTTAGCCATAAGCAGATTACAAATGTTAGACAGTACACCTGAACTACCATAGGTCTCATAGCTATATAGGTAGAACCATGTTGTACCAAAACTATGAAACTGAGAAGCTTCACGTTAATATAGCATATTCTGTACAGTATTTTAGCAATTTTACTCCAGATTACTCCCCATGTTTATGATACCTTCATTTTGAACATTCTTCAAGATTCAAACACACAGAAAAAAATTGTAACAGCAATTTTGAGAAACGAAAACTAATGGTATCAATTTCATGTGAACAGTCATTAATGTATATGTATATCAGTGGCAAAAGTAGACAAAGTTTGGTCGCATGCATTAGCAACATTTTACAGTTCGTGGTTTTTACTCTGAAGGGGATTTTTCTTCAAACTACAGTATTTTGGCAATACATGTTTCATACTATAGCTTATTCAAAGTAATATAACATTGGAACTGATAAGGTTCATAAATGTGTGGGTGAAAGTTTGGGCACATCTGTCCTAGCCCCTGGTTTCGACAACATGAGTGGTTTGTATAGGATATATTCTCAAGGCCGCGCAGCACTTCATCTCAAAGGCAATTTTTTCTGGTTCAGGTGTCATCTTCGATGATCCCCAATGTGAAAACAAAGAATAGGGGGCAATTGATCGTCCACATCTTGCCTAACACTTTTGTTCAATACAACTACCCACTTATTCTGGCCGGACCTTAGGTAGTGAGTAAACAGATTTTGCAGGTTGCTCAGTGCATCAGAAGTCTTGTTCAACTTTTTCTATCCAGATTTATATCTGACCTATGCACCTAGCTAAATTCCTAGGAAGTCTATTAGACACTGTCCACTTGTCCAGATGATTTTTTGTCGAATTTAAGTTTAATGCAGAATTGAAAGAGAGGCCATTCAAGAAATACCCTCACTAGTCTAAAAATATTGTTACCGCGGATAAACTGGATTGAGAGCTTCTACACGAGAAATATCATTTTAGATACTTGGAACACAAAATATAATTAACATAATTGTTAAGCAAAAGATTGTCATGATATTAAACTTCCCCGTTATTTAGAAAGGTATTGTAACAGAAACTTGTGAACAAATGTGAAACACTGAATTAAAAAGAAATAATAAGAATTTCGGGTACTCGTACCTTTGCCATATTGAAGGAGGGAAACCGTGAAAAGGCTTTGGTGAGGACATCATCATTAACTTCGTTACCTAGATCTCCACAAAACAACCTGAAGTCATCTGTAAAATTGCGCACAGAATGAGCGATTGGAAGTCTGAAAGGCGGTGGTCGAAACTAATCGATCAACTGTAAGCTGAAAGAGGACGTACTTTCAGGCCACTCGGTGAGGGTGGGATCCTCCCAGGACTGCCCGGCGGCGCGCCGGGGGATGGCCTTCTTCTTGGCGGCACCGTCAGAGGAGGAGGCGTTGGCCCTGGCAGCAGAGGGGTCGAGGACGTCGCTGGTGGCGAGGGCGGCCTTGACGCTCTCGAGCGCCTCGGGGGTGATGGTCTGCGCGTCCCGCTGGAAGAGCTGCTGCGCTTGCTGCAGCTGCTGGTACTGCTGGTACTGGTAGGTCGGCACCGGCACCGGCTGCTGCTGCTGCAGGTGGAAAGGGAGCGGGAAGTAACTGGCCGCCGCCGGAGCCGAGACGACAAAGAACCGGGAGGAGGAGGGTTAGGGTTCCGAGGATCCGACGACATCTGCGCAGCAATCCAGTCGCCCCCGCAAAATTCTTCGATTTGGGAGGGTAGGCTAGGGTTCCTTCCAATCAAACGAAACTGGGATTGAATTGGAGATCCAAGGAAAAGAGAGTCGGTCCTCAGAGGAACAAAGAATCCTCTTTTGTGTTTGGGCCTTCACTTTACCAGCCCATTACAACATACTACTAACAAGGAAAAAGTCTATATTTCAGCCCTGAAATCTCACAGATTGGTACATTTCACCCTGAACTTTAAAACCAGTTAATTTCAACCCTGAAATCTACCAAACCGGTCAAATCTCACCCTGGTCTGGTTTTGCACGGATTTGAACGGTTTTGTTGTCAATTTAGCCAGTTTTGTGGGATGACGTGGCGCTGACGTGGCCAAACACAAAAAAAAATCTCCAAGGGATCAACCGCCGCCCGGCTCCCGCCTCCCTGCATCCGCGCCGTGCAGATGGTTGCGGGCCGCCGTCGAGCTCCACGGCAACGGCGAGCAACTCGGAGAGGACTTGCACGAATCGCACGAGCCGTTCCTGAACCGGAGCGCCGCCACGAAGCCCTTACGGCGAACGGGAGGCGCCGCCGCATTCCCGCGCCATAGCCTCTACGCTGCCACGCGAGCTTCCCCGTGTCGAGGTAACCGCCGCGCCTCTCTGCCGTTGGAAAGCTTCGCCACACCCTACTCATTCTCGCACCTTCCACCTCGATATATTCCGTTCTATGGCTCCGGATTCGGCGAATTCATGCGAGGGTCGAGGGAAGGGGGCAGATTCCAGCGCCATGGGGAGCGAGCCAAAGGAGATGAAGTACAGGAGGAGGGCCCGGGCATCCGAGCCGGGGAGTACGGGCAATGCGGCGGCGACCGGGGCGGCGGCACGGTGGATTGGGCCGCGCTGAAGCGGCAGGACCCGGCGGAGCTGCTGCGGAGGCTCGACGAGATACAGGACCAGATCACCCGCTCCTGCGAGATGGCGGGGTCGCCGTCGCCGGCCTCGCGTCCCATGAGTCGGCGCACGGTCTCCATGCGCCCCTCGCATGCGGACCCGCCGCCACCGCCGCCGGAGTACCACCGCTCGCGCCACGCGGCCGGTTGATCCCTTGGGAATTTTTTTTTGTGTTTGGCCATGTCAGTGCCACGTCATTCCATAAAACTGCCTAAATTGACAACAAAACCGCTCAAATCTGTGCAAAACCAGACCAAGGTGAGATTTGACCAGTTTGGTATATTTCAGGGTTGAAATTAACCGGTTTCAAAGTTCAGGGTGAAATGTAGCCAATCTGTGAGATTGCAGGGTGAAATAGACTTTTTCCTACTAACAATGAACTGCTTGGGCCTTCGTCTAAAAACAAAACAAAAGTCGAAAAGAAAACTGCTTAGGCGTAGATCTGCAATTGCACACCACATGCGTCTTCACCAAAAGCATATGTGGGGAGATCGAGAACAAAAACATTTGAATATTTGAAGAATAGAATTTGGAAAAAAAATCCAAGGTTGGAAGGAGAAGATGCTCTCGAAAGCTGGGAAGTATATCTTAATCGAGGCTTTTGCACAGGCCATACCAACTTTTGCTATGTAAACTCTATGTGAAGAGATGAGCACAATGATATGTCGGTATTGGTGGGCACAGCAGGATAATGAAAATAAAGTCCATTGGTTAAGTTGGGAAATGCTCTCAAAACCGAAGAGTGAGCAAGGGTACTTGTCAGGACTCTGAACCTGTCTGAACACTGACACCAAGTTCAGTTAATTGTAGTTCATCTGGAGCTCATTGGAGACGTCCATCTCCAGATCGACGTCTCTCATTGCAACTTACCGCTTCGCGCTAACTTGCAAAAAGAGAGCCCTCCATCTGATGATCGGCGGCTCACGAGCACTAGAACGTCGCTGTTCAAACCCTGTCCACTGAAGACTACTTTAGGCGAGCAACCACTCTCTCGATTGTCGTCTTCTACCTTTTATTGCCGATCTCGGCCTGTAATCGAACATCTCTGTCTTTAGGGTTTATTCCCAGCTCCGCCTCTGTTCGAGGTTCGGCTTAGGTTTAGGTTCCTCTGAGGTTCCTCTGAACTTGAACAATTCCTCTGTAATAAAGTCCCTGAATTACGGCGATGTACTGGTTGTTTGTCTGAATTTCCGTTTGATTCGTCTAGCAGATAGGCTGGATCCTATCAAGTGGTATCAGAGACACCGGATCCTGGAGGTGTTTGGATCTGGAGCAAGGTGAGGTTTGGCTCTCCTGTAAAATCTCTCTTCCCAACTCCTGATCCCGGTGTCGGAGTAGAGCTTCTCCTCAACGAAGCTGAAGGCGGCGGCTTGGCGGCGGAGGCACTGCTAGCGTACGGTACAGGGTTGGATCTGGTTGCCGAGAATTCCTCTCGGTGGTAAAATCCCACCCATCCCTCCCTGTTCTTCGTACTTCAGGTGGCTGTTGTAGGCGGAGGCGACTGGCGGCGATAGAACATGACGAAGGCGAGTAATTCTTCTTCTGAGGACACAAACGCTCTGGAATTGAAGTCAGTTCTCCTGGATGTGAAGACCCTTCAACGTGTGCGTGAGGAAGACAAGCAGGAATTCACAGCTTTCACTGAAAAAGTGGAAGAAAACTTTGTCAGTATTCAGGAAAGCTTCGACAACATCCAGGCGAGTTTAGCAAAATTATTGGCTGCGGTACCTGCTGTGGAAACACCGAATTCACCACCCCCAGATCTTACGGGAACAACAGAATCTCCGGCCCAAGCTAGTGTGACTCAGGCACTTGCTAAACTCAACATCACTGTAGTTAAGCCAATTGGAACTGTCGTATTGCATGATCAGACAGGAAAGGAGGACAATTTAGATGGCACACCTAAAATCCCTACAGACATTCTCACTCAGATGTGCCTCAGCCACAGATACTGCCACAAAGAGGTGAAGTGCAGTTCCAACAAGTGTGTCAGCAACAAGATCATCCTGACAACATGGAGGAGGGTGAAAGAAGGGACTTCCAACCTAGAAATAGGAATCTGTTTCCACAGCCGGACAACAGAAGAAATGCACCAGCTGTGAAACCAGCCGAGATGAACATACCAGAATTTATGGGTGATGACGCGGATTCCTGGATCCAAGTAATTGATCAATACTTTGATGCTGCGAGAACACCGCTGGAAAAAGACTGAGATTGCAACAACTTATCTCAAGGGTCCTGCAATGCAATGGTGGCGAGGTACATGAATTCAACCTAGTAACTTGCCTTGGCACAGATTTTGCAGACTCATCAGTGATTGTTTTGCTGAGGCATCGATCTGTGACAACATCAGAACATTCCATGCTCTAACTCAAACCACAACTTTAGCACACTACATCCTGAAGTTTGAACAACTACTGAACCTGATGAGAAGAGATAACCCAGCGGTAACTGATGACTACTATATGAATAGCTTCATTTATGGGCTCAGTGATTATATTCAGCATCATTTACAATGCCACAAACCAAAGGACATGCGGAGGCAATGTGGATGGCTAGGAGAATTGAGCAGGCAAACACCTCAAGAAAACCTTCTTTTTTTCAGCAACAGCAATTTGTCAAACGAGTAGCACCCTATGAGCCCTTCAAACAAAATGCTCCTCTAGCAGCTATCATAGAAGAAGCAAAGCTCAAGAAGCTATGCTACAAATACAGAGAACCATGGTTTCCTGGTCACAAACCAATTTGCGAGATGAATTAAAAATGCAGGTGCAGGCTAAAACAGAGCAAGTGGATAGTTTACATTATTTAAACTGGTGATGGTGAAATTTGCAAGCAGCTGAACACCACCTAAACAGGAACTAATCATATATATGCATGCACTGTTGGGAATTGAAGCTAAAAAATACACATTCACATTGAATGTTCGTATTGGGGACAAATATGCCACACATTGGAAGATACTGGCAGTACTACTACCTTCATGACACCACAATTTGCAGAACTAACAGCTTGCGAAATCTCTCCTAGCGAGAAAATGAAGGTAAAGGTGGCTAATGGAGAAGTCATTTACACCGAATTGCTTGTCTAAACTGTCACTATACAATTCAAGACATTGAATTTGTATCAGATTTCAGACTGCTGCAACTTAAAGGTTATGACTTAATCTTGGGAGCTGGCTGGCTATATACACACAGCCCTATCGAACTGAACTATAAAACCTTAAAAATGAAGGTTTGTCTGCCTAATGGATCCAGTCACACCTTTCTGGCTGAAAGCTTACCTGGCAACACAATAGTTAAACAGGCAACTGACGTTAATAAACCGCTGAAACAAGCAGTTTGTGGAGCTTTCTTGATGATACATCAAGTGGACGAAGTAACCACTAAACATCCAGCAGTACCTAAGATCATAGCAACACTGTTGAAGGAATTCGAAGATATCTTGTTGAACCAACAACACTGCCACAAAAAGAAGTTGTGATCATACCATTCCTTTGGAACCTGATGCTAAGATTGTTAACCAGAGGTCTTATCGCTTACCTCATCACCAGAAAGATGCTATGGAGAAAATAATCAAAGAGCTCCTACTAAAAAATGTAATCAGAGATAGTAGCAGTCCATATTCTTCTCCTGCCTTGTTGGTAAAGAAAAAGGACACTACTTGGAGGGTAGAGAATGATTTCAGGAAAGTCAATAAGCAGACTATTAAGAACAAATATCTTATACAAGTTATTGAGGATTTATTGGATGAACTACATGGTGCCACAATATTCTCCAAAATCGACTTGCGAAGCGGCTATCATCAAATCAGAATGGATGAAAAGGATGTGGACAAAACTGCTTTCTCCACCCACATGGGACACTATGAATACTTGGTGATGCCCTTTGGATTGACTAATGCCCCGGCTACTTTCCAAAGGTTGATGAATACCATCCTGGCACCATTCTTGAGGAAGTTTGCTCTGGTCTTTTTTTGATATATTGATCTACAGTTCATCTCTCAGTGAGCACACACAACACTTGAAAGAGGTATTCTGGCTCTTCGGCAACATAGCTTGTGTGCAAAATTATCTAAATGCACATTTGCTCAGCCCCAAGTTGAGTATCTTGGGAACATCATCAAAGGTACTAGGGTTGCAACAGATCCAGCCAAAATTGAAGCTATGAGGAAATGGCCACAACCCACCAATATAACAGAATTAAGAAGAATATTGGGATTAACAGGGTATTAAAGACGATTCATTGAAAACTACGGAATCATATGTAAACCACTGTTTGAAGCACTAAAAAAAGAGGGGTTTGTATGGGGAGAAGAACAACAAATTGCATTCTCAGTGCTGATTGATAAAATGACGAAGGCCCCGGTCTTGGCACTTCCCAACTTTAGCTTGCCTTTTGTCTTGGAAGCTGATGCATGTGGATATGGAATTGGTGCTGTCCTGATGCAGGGTGGACGCCCAATAGCATTTTAAGCAAAGCTTTGGGTACTAAAGCAGCGGTATGTCAACATATGACAAAGAGGCAATGGCTATCATTGAAGCCCTGTGGAAGCACTACATTGCAGCATCCTCTATCATCATTAGAACAAACCAGTAGAGTCTCAAGTATATTCAAGAGCAAAAACTAACTGAAGGGGTCCATCACAAATTATTGGTGAAGTTGTTGGGATACAATTATGTGGTGGAGTATAAAAAAGGGAAGGAAAACAGAGTTGCTGATGCACTATCTCGAGTGAAATTTTCACTCAATTCCCTATTGTCTTCAACAGTGAAGCCAGTGGGTTTCAGAAGTAGTAGAAAGCTACAAGGATGATCTACAGTGCAAAGAACTGATAACACAGCTTACTATCTCTCCAACAGCAGTACTCAATTACACCTTCTCTCATGGTCTCCCGGGTATAAGAACAAAATTGTCATTGGCAAGGGTTCCTCACTGAGAAGTAAATTGATGACTGATTTGCATGATTCTGAATTGGGTGGTTACTCTGGGGAAAGAGCAACCTTTCAGCGGATGAAGCTATTGTTCTATTGGCCAGGCATGAAACAAGCCGTTAAGGAATTTGTTCAAAATTGCCCAATCTGCCAGCTCAACAAACCTGAACATTGCAAGTATCCTGGTTTGCTTCAACCACTCCCTGTTCCTGACATGGCTTGGTGCCACATCAGTATGGACTTCATTGGGGGCCTTCCTAAATCCAACAACAAGGACTTGATTCTAGTTGTGGTGGATAGATTCACTAAGTATGCCCATTTTGTGGCCATGAAGCATCCGATAACAGTTCAATCTGTTGCCAAAGCATTCCATGAAAATATATTCAAATTACATGGCATGCCTTCTGTGATTGTGACTGACAGAGACAGAATTTTTACAAGTAAACTCTGGCAGTCCTTGTTCAATTCCTTGGGAGTTAAGCTCCACTTCAGTACATCTTACCATCCCCAAACTGATGGTCAGACCGAGAGAGTCAATCAATGTTTGGAGCAATATCTAGATGTATGGCTTTTCAACATCCTACAAAATGGAACAAATGGCTTGCACTGTCTGAGTGGTGGTATAACACTTGCTTTCATACTGCCCTACAAATGTCACCTTTCAGAGCCTTGTATGGAAAAGACCCTCCACAGTTAGCTGAAACTCTTCTGCCTGTTAATACTGAAGGCACAGCAATAACTAATGAAGAAATTTTGTTCAAATCAAGGATAATCCATCAAGGCTCAGAAAAGAATGAAGTTCTACGCTGACAAGAACATGAAGGAGAGGGCATTTGAAGTAGGAGACATGGTCTATCTAAAGCTACAACCATACAGACATACTTCTCTGAGTATCCACAGATGTCTCAACTCTCAAGCTACACTCCAAATACTATGGACCATTCAGGGTTCTTGATAAAATTGGTGCAGTCTCCTATAAGCTGCTACTCCGTGATGGTTGCCAACTTCATCCTACTTTTCATGTCAGCCAGCTCAAAAAGCATTTGGGATCAAAAGCAGTTCCTTCTACAAACTTGCCCTTGATCAACCCAGATGGAACTATATTGGTGGCCCTGAAAAGCTTCTGGACAGAAAACTCATACCAAGAATTCAAGGGAACATTACGATCTCTGTGGTACAATGGCTCATTAAGTGGGAGAACATTCCTGAAGAACAAGCTACGTGGGAAGACTCTTCGTTCATCCAGAAGATCTTCCCGAGCTTCCATCCTTGAGGACAAGTATGGTTTCAAGTGGGAGGGGTTGTCAGGACTCTGAACCTGTTCTGAACACCGACACCAAGTTCAGCTAACTGTAGTTCATCTGGAGCTCGTTGGAGACGTCCATCTCCAGATCGGCGTCTCTCATTGGAACTTACCGCTTCACGCTAACTTGCAAAGAGAGCCCTCCATCTGATGATCGATGGCTCACGAGCACTAGAACGACGTTGTTCAAACCCTGTCCACTGAAGACTACTTTAGGCGCGCAACCACTCCCTCGATTGTCGTCTTCTACCTTTATATTGCCGATCTCGGCCTGTAATCGAACATCTCTGTCTTTAGGGTTTATTCCCAGCGCCGCCTCTGTTCGAGGTTCGGCTTAGGTTTAGGTTCCTCTGAACTTGAACAATTCCTCTGTAATAAAGTCCCTGAATTACGGCGATGTACTGGTTGTTTGTCTGAATTTCCGTTTGATTCGTCTAGCAGATAGGCTGGATCCTATCAGTACTAAAGGCAAGATACTTCCCGAACTCATCTATTTTGGAGGCTACGGCAAGTGTTGGTATCTCATATTCATGGAGGAGTATTCTGAAAGGTGTAGATCTGTTAAAAGAAGGGCTCATTTGGAGAATTGGTGATGGGCTGATCCTTGGCTGGCTCGTGATGGATCTCGGAAACCAATCATTCCTAGAGGTCAAAGGTTACTAACTAAAGTGAATGAATTGATTGATCCGGTCTCGGGTCAATGGGATGAATTATTAGCTAGAGATACGTTTTGGGAGATGGATGCTCAGATTATTTTGGCTACACCAATAAGAGATGACTTTGAGGATTTCCCAGCGTGGCACCATGATAATAAAGGGATTTTTTCAGTAAAGTCAGCTTATCGAGTGTACCAGCAGCTACAAATCGGAGACAATTCATCTTCATCTCATTCAGCTGAAGAAGCCTCGCATTGGAAGAAAATGTGAGATCTGCCTTGTCTGCCCAAAATTAAACAGTTTGTTTGGAGGCTGGCTCATGATAGTTTGCCACTGTTGATGAACATTAAACAAAAGGGAATAAAATGTGACACTTTGTGTGTTTGTTGCCGAAGGTTTGATGAAGATGGCGCCCACCTATTTATCAAATGCAAGCGTGTACACGAGCTATGGGAACACTTTGGCTTTAAGGAATTGCGTGGTCGTATGTGTACATACGCATCTGCAGAATCTGTTGTACATGAAATCCTTAAGCTTAATGATGAGAAGAAGGTACGAATCTGCTGCATGTTGTGACGTTGGTGGCTGGGCAGGAATAAGTTAAATAAGGAGGGAAGAGGTCCATCACTCAATGACTTGGCTGCACAGACAAGGTACTGGACTTCTGAATCTTTGCAAGCATGTCGACCTGAACCACATGCATCGGCCCCAAAGCAACAGAGTTGCTGGCAAAAACCGGAGGGAGAAGTGCTAAAAGTGAATATTGATGGATCCTGGAGAAAAGAGACAAGACGCGGCGGCTGGGGCTTTGTCGTCCGAGATGCGCAAGGGTTGGCACGAGGCGCTGGGCAGGATGCATCGATCATGCAGCCAGTGCAGTGCAAACTGAAGCTACGTCTTGTCTGGAAGCTGTCCATTCTGCAGCAGACTGGGGAATGGGCAAAATACATCTGGAAACGGATTCTGCAATCTTGGCACGAGCACTACAGAGTACCGAGAGTTTGATCTAACACCTGAAGGCGTTCTCTACCGGGAGTTACGTTCTTTTATGCACCTGAATTTTATCGATTGGGAGGTTGCTCATGCACCTCGTACTTTTAATAATGTTGCTCATGCCCTTGCGGCATTAGGTGCTGATCAGTTTGATCATCGTCTTATATGGCCAGAACCTGTACCAGACCATGTAACCGTGTTGGTGGCCAGCGAGTCTGCTGAGCCAAATTAATGGAATCGGGGTGTTCCATGTAAAAAAACATATGAAGGATCAAAGATGTGATTAGAGAAAGTGGATGTACAAGCAACTACAAATTTCAACAAAATTATGTGTAACAATCTACTCCCACTTTTTTTAAATATAGGATGTTTAGCTATTTCAATTCTGGTATAGTTACCGACTGAAATGGGTGACCATACACACTACAAAATGTCTACGTATATATGAATCTAGAAAAGCTAAACATTTTATATTTAGGAACGGAGGGAGTATATAGTAAGATTAATCTAACAGGCAATATAAACAAGTTAGAAGTAAACTAAGCACGAATAAAAATAACCAAAGTGAAGTCAGACGATAACAAGACGATTGATCCAAAGTTCAAACCCATTTTTGTTGTAAAGGTTGTGGCAAACAAAACCCACAATAATCAATAAGATCAATCCTTCTTCTTCGCGAGCTTGTCCAACAAAGAGTTTGCTCTTCCACTAAGGGTGGACCTTGATGCAATCTCTAAACCTTTGCAAATTCCATGGAGTAAATCCACAACTTTGGAAGCTTATAGACAACTAAAGTCTAAAAGTCGCACTCAAAGCATCCCCAGGGATACGAAAGTGGGATTACACTTATCCCGCTTATAATGTATTTGGCGATTTTTAGTTCAGTTTCTTGATAACAAATTTGAACTAAAAAACTCGAAAACACTACTATAGTGTATTAGTGTGATTTTTAGTTCAATTTCTTCATAATATCATCTTTTTCACTTTTTACTTGGGGTCTTTAATTCATCTCAGTGGGGACTAATACATGTTCTTAGCTCATGGATACATATATTCTTTTCCTTTTGACAAGTATACATTTAGTCCTCTAATAACTTTTTGTCAACACCAAAACCAGTTTGGTAAAGACGTCATTTCAAGAAAAGGCCCTAATAAGACACACTTAGCTTTAAGCTTGTTTCTCTTTTACAAAACACAATACAGACATTCACTCACCCCTATGAACACACACACTATGCCTACAAGCAACTCATACACTCCCCCTATGAACGTACGCACATACTACGCATATGAACACCTCCGAAAAAACTGACCTAGCAGGTTCGTCTTGAGATCGACGAAGTCATCACGTCAATAGGTCTCGCATCGACGGTCGTCGCCTCCCACCAAAAGAATATTCCATCTTTATAAGACACACTCACACACGTGTCACTAGGTTTGAACTCTGTTGAGCGTACAATCACCCTCCTAACCATCCAAACACAGGTCGTTAATGGACTACACTAACAGTCCAACCATATATTGTATTTTCGTTTACCATCGGAATGCTAACTTTTCCGTAATACTTGTACACGCAGTCTTCAAATTAAAATCCTCACAGCACAATTTGGAAACTAAGCATGAATTCCTGATCATGGATTAAAAACGAGAACACCATAAACTTTGAATATTTTTTGGTCTAAAAATAAATTCCAAGATGACCGATGGAAAGATTACAAGAAGTTTCCGTGATATCAGACCGCTGGAAAGATCCCGGCCAAGAAAAAACGTATCCTATAGCATCAAACCATGCGACATCCAATGCAATATATCAGTTAAAAGGTAGCCCGTGGGGCCTTGCTCCTTCAAAACACGAAAAACCAACACTGAACACGGCTCATCCTGTCATCCAACAACCATTCTTTTGGCCACACACCTTCAGGCGTGAACTGCTTAACATGTCTTGGCCTTGCACTCAGTAATCCACCTCTGCTGCTTCACATGTATATCGTGATATTAATTCTAATGAGCCTTTTTTTTCATTCTGCCCCATTGGACCAAATGAAATGTCCAAGATATTTTAAAGCATAAAGAAATCTGCCTGCTAGCAAATTAATCACAAGATTTTCTAACAAAACCTGCTGAGGTGAGAAACACGGTGGTTCCCATATGCTGATTCTATTGATACATGCACCAAGCAATTCTTGCAAAACAAAACGCAATCACACAAATACACACTTGCAACTGATACTGTAATCAGATGCAGTTTGTACAATAACCATGTGCTACTAATCTCTTGTATACACAAGTTAAAACACAGGAGCAGCTAAGGACAGTTATTTTCACAGATTAACAAGTGGGAAGACTCCAACCGAAGAGGATTTCATGCTTCTTTGTACTTCGTAAGGTCGAAGGTGAGGGTTCTAGAGCAACTGCGGCAGATTTGAGGAGTTGAAGGGTCAGCCTGCATGCAAAATATGAGGAAGGGGGGGAAAGAGTAATAAAAGTGCACGTTTTACCTTCGTTCTGAGTCCCTGTAAACACCAACCAGTGCTTCAGCTTTGTCGTAGAAGCTGTCCTTCAGCGATATGACAATACTCTGAAACCCAGACCCTCCATCACTATCTTGTTCTTCGCCGGTACGTTGGCATGACTTTGATCGGATAAACCCAGCAACCTTGGCGACATTCAAATTATCCAGAGCCGCATCGACTTCATCCAATATGAAGAATGGTGAAGGCCTGAAACTGCGGAATTACCACACAATATTAAGCTATTTGGTTTGGACAAAAGGCAAAGTAACTCATGTCTGAATAAATGTCCACGAAAGACCTGTGTAGGACACAATCACAGCAAATAGGTAAGAGTTCACAAAGAGCATTTCACCCTACCCGTGTGTGACCCATGTGCTGCCAATAAAATTTAGATTTCAATATACTGTTGTACACTGATAATCGCACCTACTCAAAAATCATGGGACATGAAAACGCTAAGATAGACTAGAAGCAATATTGACACCTGAAGAAAACATGTGGCCATTAAGTGCAATATATAATACTCCCTCCGTCCAAATTAATTGACTTGGTTTTGTCCAAATATGGATGTATTTATACTTGTTTGATGTCTAGATACATCCATATGTAACAAAATGTGTGTCAATTAAATCCGAACGGAGGGAGTATTTGTAAGTAAATGAGTCACTTCTCAGCTAAACATGTTACTAACTAATGAACCAGACAGTTTTTTTCAATTTCAGAGAACAGATAAAGGAAATATAGTGCCAGGTTTACCAGAAACATTTTACCTGTGAATGGCAAAGAGCAACGCCAGAGCTGCAACAGTCTTCTCTCCACCGGATAACTGTTCCATATCTCTAAAGCGTTTTGTAGGTGGCATAGCTGTGTACTTGATTCCATGTAAAAATGGCTCATCTTCGTTTTCTAGATTTAAATATGCTGTTCCTCCGAGTGGATGTGTGTGACTTTTTGTTAACTGCTTATAGATTTTGTCTATGCCTTTAGATATGTGATCAAAAGCTTCCATGAACAGTTCATACCTTACAATAAGAACAACAATTGTGAGTCACACTTGTCAGAGGCAAAAAAAAAAATCCTGGGTGGTCTATATGTGAAGTTGTGAACATAAAATCCAAAAGACACATGAAACTTTATTCGATTCAGAATGCAGCATAAATTTTCAAATAATTTATTATCATGTTTTCAACAGCAAGCATATGAGTAAGATCGTGTAGATGAGGTTCATGAAATTCGATTGCATATAAATAGAATGTTTTCTCATAGATGAGTAATATTATTATCATGTTTTCAACAGCAAGCATATAATTCAACAGATATAATATTAACATAAGTGAGTAATTATAAGTTTTTGGTCCAAAAATGCAAACTCGTAAATAGAATGATTTCTTCTTAAAACAGGTCATGTAATTCGATTGCATATAAATTTGGGTGTATTGGAGGTTATATTCTGAGTACATTTTGATTGTGCGATATGTTTTTGGAGTAATATTACCAAAAGTGAGTAACTGACAATGTACTCCAATAACAATGTAAGCATAATGTGGAGACAAAGCACCGACTGAACAACATAAATATTAAACATTCACCTAGCTTGCCACCACAATTATATCAACAAACCAATATATTGCAAATTATACACCATTAGACTAGCAGAGTGCAAGTGCTATGAAGTAAAATTCTGAAGAATTTTGCTAGTCCTACATGCCAATCATCCAGGGAAACTTAAATTTAAACGCAAACTTCCACAACTGATCAGCATGCATGCTTGTATTCCAAAAAGGGAACACGTAAAGGTGTCATATCGTATAGAGCAAAGTGGCAATACCTTCTTTGCTTGACAGCGTTATACTTGTCAGCTACCTCTCGCTCTTCTTTTCTAGCTGCTTCAAACTTATCAGTGACCTCTTTTTCCTTCGTTTGAAGTGCTTCATATTGGTCCAGTGCTTTCAAGTTTGGAGCAGTGCGCTCAATCTCAGCCATTAGTGTACCAATTTTTTTATTGAATTCTGCCTCGAGTTTGTCACGTTCAGACATCCGCATATCTTGCAGGTATATTTCATTAAGCTGGCTGTAATCAAGGACAAGTTCTTGTGAGGATGATCCGGTATCCATTGGATCATTAACTGTAGGAAGCTTCAACTGCTCCAATTCGCACTTCTCCTGAATCTCCCGCTGACGTGATCTAAGTTGCACAAGTTGCCCCTCCTGAAAGATCAAGGATCGTGTCAATACAGTACAAGACATAAGCAAGTTTACTAAACCACTGTCAATAATAGCAGTATCATCTACACACAAACACAACGAAGCAACCAACCGTTCAACAGACTGCATCCAATAAATTTTTTAAATTGTCTAATGGCTATTCGCTGAGCGGTTCTACTGTAGAGAAAACTACCTTTAACTTCACTTGACGATCCAGCTTTGCCAATGCAGCAGCAACACTATCATTCTGCTTCTTTAGTTCCTCAATAGCTGTCTCACATTCATCTGACTTCAGCTTCCAGTCTGTATTAAGGAGGAGTTTCACGAATCAGTACCAAGGTGAACTAAAAAATAACCAAGATGTATTTAAAATTTTGGACAAACTGGTGTTCGTTATGAGGAGCTCAGTTCAACACTCACAAGACTGCTATTTTCAGACGAGCTCAGTTCAAAATTCGTAAGAGCTCAGTATAAATAATAAGACTTAAGAACCCTACTAGACGTATACTAGATTTTCATGGGAAGAGCTCAGTTTAAAAACTAAAACACCAATCAGTAACAAGCAACAGAACTTTACAAGTGAATATTTACACACAAAGTACTGATGAACTAGTATCCCCCTAGGGAAAGGAAAACACACATTAGGTATTCAGGTATGGATACTAGAAAGTGAATTCACGATACCTTGACTTCTGGTAGTGGTAAATCAAGCCAATGAAGAACTAGGTATGTTAATATCGAACAATAGTAGGGATGCAAGTTTGCCACGTTGGGCCGACCTAACAAGTTATTTTGCTTCTTTGCTTGCAATTAAGTAGCAATGAACAATTTAAATAAAATGGGTTGTAGATCAGCCCACTTGCATCCCTAAAAAAGAGTCACCTACTTGGCTACCCTAAATTACCAAGGACTACACAAAAACAGACAAAATGCTTCGAACGTGTACCTTCAGCCTCAGCTTTCAGCTCCTCCATCTGATTTGAAATCTGTTCAGTGGCAGCCTTAGCACCAGATTCTCTCTCCTGTAAGCCCTTCAACTCCTTCTCTAGGGAATCATTTGTATCCTTTAACTTCGCAATTGGTGCTTGCATATCTCTCTTTTGTTCATATTCCAGCCTGCAGAACAATAAGTTGTTTACGCTCCAAACACACTATCAGGTATGCACGTGAAAGTAAGATGTAGACTTAGCCAGTTGACTAACAAGATGCCAATCAATGAAAGGTTACTTACTGGTATTTCAATTTTGACAATTGATTACTCAGACTAAGCTTCCTCTCTTGCAGTGCTTGAGCATCTTTCAGTTGCTTTTCTTCATATTCACGGATGTTCTTCACACCAACTGAGGTGCTAAAATCTTTGTAAATCCTGTCCACAATCTCATTTATTTTTTTCTCCCGCTTTCTTAATTCCCGTTCGTTTTTAGCAAGACGGCTCTCCAACTAAGAAAACTATATTAGTGATTGATGCATAAGTAACAAACACATGGAACCTGACAGGTAACACATCAACATATTACCTCCTCCTTTCCTGGCTCCAGATGATCAATTTCTTTCTCAATGTTACGCTTCTCAGATACCAATTTATGTAGCTTCTCCTTGAGGTTTTTCTGCACACAAGAAATGTATTAGAAATAGAGGTGTTCTAGAAGGATTTAAGGTAGGGTTAGGGTATTTGGCTCAAAGTCAAAACCATCTATCAACCTGTTCGACATTCGAGTAATGCAACTTTTTCTCGAGTCCAGTTATTTTCTCAGATACTGCAACCTCTTTTCTCTGTAACTCTCTGGGGGAACCAAGTTCTGCCATTTCAGACTCTAGCTGGTTTTTCTTTTTCTTCAAAGCTACAGCATAAATTGCACGAAGATCCATTAAGGCAAATTGCAAAATAATTTGCACGTCAACTGGTAATATTGCAAAAAGGATCGTACGTACATTCTATTCTGCTGTCCTCCCATTTATTTGATCTAGCTTCCATTCCACCACTTACTCCACCAGTCATTGTGCCGGATTTAGTCAGAAGAATCCCATCGACGGTGACGACTAAATGCGTACATGTGGGAACAAAGTAAGCATAAAAATAACCAAACAAGAAGATGCCATTTCAGAACATGCAAAAGCAAAGAAGTACGTGCACTTACCCTTGTACCTTTCACCACTCCAACTAAGAGTTTTAGCTTCATCAAGTTTATCACAGACAAGTGTATTCCCAACAGCATACAAAACTGCTTTCTCCAAAGCTCGATCGAATGTATAATGTTAAGACACAAAAGGCAAGCAAAAAATGAAACAAGTTGGCACAAATATTTTTTTCCACATTTGACGATGCAAATTCGTTAAGTGTAGCTCAGCTCATGGACAACTGACAAACAAAGCAAAAGAGTGTTTGTACCAACTAACACTATCTAGCAAAACCACGACTGAGCAGGCAAGTGTCCACAAAAAAGTTAAACAACAATACTGGTGAGTCTAAAAGTAACTACATAAGTGAAAGGGCCTTTACAGTTCTCTGAGGGTAAACAGAACGGTAATCTTTGTAAAAAATGGATAATCACATGTGGCAAAGACAGATAACAGACTTGATGGAACCTATCAAGCTTAGGTGATCAAAATGTCAACAGCTCTTCTCGCTCCATGGAATTATACATTATAAATGTGTACAACAAGTAAAACTGCAAACGCAATGGTATTAATTAAGGCAGATAAAATCAACATGTAGATACACATTTGACTTGATCACTTGAAAGAGTATAAATGGAAAAAAGGGAGCAAGCAGCAAACATCAGTAAGATATAGAAAAAAGGATATTGTATCACATCAAAGATCAACTGTGCAGATCCCCCAAGGGTACGCAACCTCTCGATTATTGGCTTCACACGGACTGATTGTAAGGGAATAAATGTTTGAGGAGGAAGACGTTGTTCCTTCAAATACTGCAGCACATGAGACTTATATAAGTGACTGCGCATCCTGGGAGAGGTACCAGAACTAAAGAGCCAACTTAAATCACAAACTTATATACCAAACTCTGTAAATACTCCATTGAATATATAAAAATTGCAGTGGGATCTTTTCCCACTGTTTCAAGCTTCAAAAAAAAAAACTTATATGCCAAACAAAAATGTTAAATGTTGTTGCTGGGCTACTGCAATTTGGTTTGTATCCTGGTTTTGTCAGGAACACTGTCGCAAAATGCAGCTAGCCGCTTTTTTTGCGAATGAATTGTTTGCCACAACTGTGTCAAAATACAAGTGGGCACACCACGACACTGGATAAGGAACTACGGTAGCCATATTCCATGAAGTCTTGCAATGAGACTATATCATGTGTTTTCATCTTTAGTGTCCTACACATCATGCTCCCACTCCTTAGGAAGTGGTGCAAACCGTCAGTTCAAATGGATGTAAGGTGCAATCCAAACACCAACTGTCCGTCCATGTGACCCTCACGTCCATTTAAAAAGTTACAAACCATCCAAGTTGCTTTTAAATGCTTCGCACGAGAAATTAGGAAGCTTCCACCAATAAATAGGTTTGCACTATAAAAATAGTATATAAACGTATCTATGTCGTAACTATGCAAGAAAGTAAGTGGCATGCTGGTCGTTTGATTTCATTTAAGAGGTGCTCTGTATTTCTACACTTTGAAGTATTCGTTCCAATGATATGATTCACTAATACATATAGCATAGATATAAAAAATATAAAGAATAAGCTAACTAAAAAACATGAAAACAGCACCTTAATGCATTCCTTTCCTGTACTTTCATCTTCCACAACTACTGCATCCATGAATTTTCCCATGGCAACAGTGACAGCAAGGTTGTATTTCTTTTGTGAGGGGCGACAAAGTTCAGTCATGCGACCATGGACTCCAGGAAATAGCCGCTTAAGACTCTTAGCAGTTTCTGAAAATTTAGCATCACGCTCACTTTCATTCTTATCAGCTTTGAGTTCGCGTAATTGTGTATCTATCTCATCGACCCTCTGCTTCAATGTTTGATACTTAGATCTGTATAAAATTTGATAAACTAAGATTACATTGAAGCAAAAATTGGTATGCTGAACAATTCCATCAAGCACCCTATATCAAGATAAAAGGACTTTAGTGTAGACTGTAGACTAACCCTGAAGACTGGCGTTCCTTCGCAATTTTGTTATGTTCCTCACGCAATCGTGTGACCTCTTCTTCATGCTTGGGGATTGATTGAAGAATCTTATCAAGCTTTGTCTGCAATTCACTCTCCAGTGATGATATCTCATCAACACGGCTACGCAGCTGCTGCATATTCTCCTCTAAATTCTGTTTGGCTTCAATATCAGCATTTAGTTCTTTGTCTAATACTTCCTTCTCATCTCTCAGCTTTGCTGTCCTCATTCCTGCATCTTCCTTACTGTAACAGAAGTTAAGGTCCAGTCGAGCCTTCATAGGGATGCAATCAAAGATATCAAAAGAATGGGAAGACATTGATCAAAAATTTAAATCTATGCATTTTGTGTCGCAATTATCCATAATTAACTAAAAAACTACTCAAAAAGGCTCGCAAATGAGGTTAAAGAAGGTTCATTTTAACGTTGTAAAACCAAATCAAATAGTATGGGCCCATTGCATCTGTATCTACCTGCAGACCGCAGTTCTTAAACACTCCTTCGTTCACAAGTGCATGCTGTTCTAACATTCAAAGTTTCTTTGATACATATCATTATACGATTTTGGGACTTTTTTCACTGTGGCGCCGCTGATTCAACTCCTCAATAAGTCAATATATCTTATTCCTAGAAACATAAACACGAGAGGAATGATGTCCCTCTCCTTAAACCGTACACATGGAGATCAGAAATTCAGACTCACATTCTATGATATTCCTTGACTTGGTGATCAGCTAATTCCAGTTTCACTCCTTTATCTTGGCCTTGCTCATTCAACTCATCAATAGCACTTGTCACATCAGCCAAAGCACTCTGCAGCCTTTTCATCTCTTCCAAATGTTTCTTGTTATCATCCTTTTTTTGTCAATCTCTTTGTTGCAGCTTTTGATTTTTGATTTGAGCCGGGATATTTGCTCTTTCAATTTAAGAAGCTCGGGTTGCTGAAGAAAAAACGTAGGAATTAGGATGTAATTAACATGCCCAGTTTATAAGTTCAACAACATTGACACTTCACTCTAAATCTCTTGAAGAAAAGCCATGCTTCAGCTACCCGCAAAAAAGCCATGTTTCAGCTATTAAGGGTTCTGATACAAATTCTGAAATGCAAGCTATACATTAAAAAAATAACTAAAACCAAATGCGACGATCCACAGTTTCGCAGATAATGTGGTGCCTTAAGAGCATACAAGTAATTAACTGAACGAAGAAGAAATGATCGGCTAAAAGCAGATAAAGTTATCAGTATTAACTATGAAAAACGAAAGTATCCACCAATGAGGAGAGCTAGTGCACGTGCATGTGCATAAAGGCCGTGAATAGCATAGAAAAAGAACACAGGAAGAAAACATGTTACCTCCTCAGACAGACACAAACAGAAGTTCCATGATGGAACATTTTGTGGACATTAAGAGTGAAAATAAGGTACTTACCTTCTTGTCAATATCAAGCTTTTTCTTGGCCATATTCTTCTCGCATAAGGTAATTTTCTTGAGAAATGCACTTTGCTCCTTCTTTTTTGCAGCAAGTTCATTCTCAGAGGATTGACTCTCTTCCCGCGCTTGCTGAAGAGAACCCCTTTCCTCCTCAAGTTCAGCTTCTATTTTCTCCATGTCTTTTTCAATGGTGTAGAGTTGCCATAAGAGATGCTCTGTTTTTAACAGTTTCTGAAAAGAAGCAAGGTCATTAGGGTGTATAATGTGGATATTAGATAGAGTAGGCATTCAGATTTTCGGAACAAAAGAAATATGTGCGAGAAATGCACCAGGTCCTGCTGTAAGCGTAGATGCTTCTCGGCCTCTTCCTTCTGCGCTTTCTTCTGCTTCCTCTCCATGACGATGGTCCTTTTCTCTTGATAGACAAGTGCAGATTTCTCTTCTGCAGTGCTTTTCTGCGTCTCCAATTCGTCGTACTCCCTCCTGAGCTCGTCAGAGGCCGCGATCTGCTCCAGAAGTGCGGTGAGCTCCTTGGGATTTTTGGAGGCAATGGATTCCACGTCACCCTGCAGTGCAAATGCTCGTGTCAGGTCACCGGAATTATTGCTAATCGAGGAGGAGGAATTAGTGAGGACCTGGAAAACGAGGAAGTTGCGGGCCTTGACGAGGATGCCGAGGGATCTGAGCTTGGCGTTGTAGTCGTCCCACGTGACGACTCGGCCGTCGATGCGGTACTCGCTGCCGCCGGCGCCGGTGATGGCGCGGGTGAACTGGAGCTCGGCGCCGGTGCCGGGGAGGTTGTAGACGAGGCAGACAGAGGCCCTGCGGCCCCTTTCCTCCTTGTCGCGGTCGTCGAGGGCGTAGATGAGGTCCTTGAGCTGGGCGCCGCGGAGGTGTGCGGACCGGACGCCGAGCACAAAACTGATGGCGTCCATGAGGTTGGACTTGCCGGCGCCGTTGGGGCCGATGATGGCCGTGAAATCGTAGAAGGGCCCGATTGTCTGCGTCCCCTTGTACGACTTGAAATTCTCCACCTCCAGCCGGTGGATACGCCCGCCGACGGCCCTGCCGCTGTACCCACCGGACGTCGCCGCCGGTGCCGCCATGGCTTCCCCTCCTCCTAGCGGACTGAGATCCAGTACCTTCACTATGTAAAGTCACCATGCCACTTTAGCCCCATCATCTCCATCCGTTTTCAATCCAACGGCTCAGATTTGGAGACAAAAATTCAAACATTTTAGAAAAAATCGAAAAAATTCTGGCAAGTAGTATATGACCCGATGTAAAGTCTGAGAAAGTTTCGTCTTCTTTGGATTAGTGGTTTATGACTTATTAGCCTTTTAAGTTTTAAACATAAAAATCGATTTAATGCTAAACCGTGTATCCAAATGAATCCAAACTTTCTCAGACTTTACAACGGGCCATATACTACTTGCCAGAATTTTTTCGATTTTTTCTAAAATGTTTGAATTTTTGTCTCCAAATCTGAGCCGTTGGATTAAAAACGGATGGAGATGATGGGGCTAAAGTGGCATGGTGACTTTACATAGTGAAGGTACTGGATCTCAGTCCCCTCCTAGCTCCCCTTACCCTAGCGAACCGAACTAGGGTTTTCGTCGGAGAAGGGGGATTCGAAATTGACGGGGAGGAAGACGGGCGCCGCTCGCTGCCATCCAGGGCCGCTTTCTGCTCGCATTTAGGCAATTAGGCCCAGTGGTTCAGTGGGGAATGGGCCACGTAAACTTACCTTTTCATCAGAAAGAAGCCATGAGCGTCGTATCCACAACACGGAAGCTCACAATCTAGCAAGAAGCGTAGTGTTAGATGTTCCCGGCCGCCAAGTGTGGCTGGTTAGTCCGCCGGAAAACCTTAGGATTCCGTTTTATGTTGCCGCCTAAAAGACGGACTGTACTCCCTCTCAAAAAAAAAAAATCAGAAAGAAAGAAAAAATATGCTAGAGTAAAAAAACCAGAAAGAAAAAAAATAAAAAAAGGCTAAATCATTTAGGATACATTAAATCTCAGTTGTTCAATACCCAATCAACGGTCCAGATTTTCCAATGTCTGACAAATCAACATACCTTTTTTATTTTCGTGAGAATTACGGGGATTGTCACCGACTAAAAGAAACGGTTCGTTAATGATCGATCATGCATAGTTATTATAGGAACTCCGCTTCTCCAAATCAAATCCGGATTTCACGAGTCCAAAAACTCACACGCCGGGCTGTCAGGTCTACAAGTCGCCGCACCCTGGAGACGAGTTCCTATTCGCCACAGTCTCTCATGTCGCCACCGTCGGCGACGTACTGGTACACCGGCACGTGGAAAACGGCTTACAAGGTGTTTGTGTACGTCGGCCAAGTGAGCGGCAACCGTCGTGCATGCGAAGAAGCAGATAAGCCAAACTCATGGTCAACTCCTTTGGTGGTAGCCAAGACCAGAAACCAACCAACGGCGGTACTCTTCTTACCAGGGAAGTTATCGTATGTCCTCCTCGACCCTTGTGGACGCTGGGATCACCCCACTTCTCGATCGACCCTGTCCTCCTTCTTGACCTCCGCACGATCACAGCATTGGTCGCGGCTTCGGCGACCGTGGGCGCGGCCATGTCGTCGCTCGACTACGACACCACGATTTTCAACAGGGAGAAGGTCTCCCTTATCGGCCAAAAGGAGGTCAGCCGCTATGTTGTCTCTTGTTTTCGTGTCGACTTGGTCCATGGAGAGAGAAGAAATCCACCCTCGTAGTAGTTGTGGTGTACTAATGTGGGCCTGCATCTAGTTCTCGACTACGGTAGAGGGCTAGGTGCCACAAGAGTAGGGAAATCCTTCCCCATAAAATCGAAAAATGACGACATAGTACAATGATAAACTGATTGTCACCACAATACCAGGGACGGGATGTGACATGCCCGGATTACAAGATGGACACAAGCATGGCGTCATCAAACTCCTCCGTCACATCATAGATGTCATGGAACTTGTAGCTCCTTCACCCCGTCTATATGACGTCGGGTATTGATTTCGAAGAGTCGATGTATCTTAAGAAAGTTCACAACATGCTCTCCATCTTGTCTGGGAGGCGGACATGTTGGGTTGCCCCTTCATCCATGTCCCCCACAAACATAGTGTGCAAGATTAAAAAAATATGTCATCACCCACCACAATGTTTCTGAATTCTACAACAATACCCAACGAGTTTGGCGCACTCCAAATGCCCTCTTTGCATCCTTTCTAAACAGATTATTGGAATTGTGCAAAGATATATTATTTGTTACGTTATGGATCGGGTATAGTGTTCACAAAATATTGTCCTCCGAGGATAGATACCATCGGCAAGATAGTACCTCATGATGTATATATGCCCATTGACGGTGTAGTTGCACGCCGGAGTATCGCTGATGCGGCTTCAATCAGCCCGTTGGGAAACCCCAAGAGGAAGGTATGATGCAGCGTAGCAGAAGTTTTCCCTTGATACAAAACCAAGGTTATCGAACCAGTAGGACTTGGAGAAGGCTTCGGCTTGGTGTCCCCGGCGCCAGAAAAGTGCTAGCGTATGGACGGAAGACTTGGACCTGCACACAACATAAACAAATCACTTTGCCCCAACAAAACAGGAAGGTTGGCAATCTCTCCAGCTTGCTGAACACAAAGAATTAAACGTATGTGTGTAATAATATGAGAGCAAAAATGACCAGCGAGCAAATTACTAGAAAAAGCTATGAAAATGGTTATAAACAATATAGTAAAATAGGACCGGGGTCCACAGTTCACTAGAGGTGTCTCTCCAAAAGAAATACATGATGGGAAAATAAATTACAGCTAGGCAATTAACAAAGCATGGGCGCATAACAATGCTATCATCACATAATAAAGTTCACCGTTTCATTTAATTGGGCATTACGTCAAAATACATAGACCGTTATCCAACTACATCTATGACTAATAATCCACCCCGGGATCGCTATCTAGCATATCACCCAAAAGTATTAAGTTGCAAGCAACAGATAATTGCAATATGCATGGTGCATAATGTAAGCAATGATTACTACACAAAGCAATAAACACCGTTGTTTTACCCCTAGTAGCAACAACAACTTTGGTGTCTACTCGAACTCAGACCAAAGAGACATGAACCTACTATCTAGCATAAATACTCCCCCTTAAGATACTAGCAATTACTTCGGCCAAAGCATACACTAACATCGGAGAGTATGCAAGATCATAAATAAAACATATTGAACAAGTATATCATGATTTCCACAATTCATCGGATTCCAGCAAACACAACATGTAGCATTACATAAAGATTCATGATGGGAATGGGCCAGGTCGACCCAATGGGTAACTGACCCGACCCACAAAAACGAGGCCAATGGGTCGTTTGGGTCGGCCTCAAATCAAAAATGGGTCAGGAGGGCCGGTACTTGTTGACCCAATGGGTTTGCTGGGTCGACCCAAGAAGGGGTGCAAGCGAGAAACAGAGCGTTCGTGGCAGATGATCAACGACTGGGCAGCGGCGTATGGATGGACGAAGGTCGCCAGAATCACGCACAGGGGCTGCCGGAATCACGCACAGGAAGCTGGGAAGTGGCAAGAGGTCACCGGAATCACGCACATGGGCTGCCGAACGGCCGGCGGCCAGGAATGCAGTGGTGGCGGCGGCAGCCATGTTGTGAGGGGATTTATCTATATTTTTAGGGATGCGCTCTTCAGAAATTGGATGAAGACTTGAAGAGCAACGGTGATTCCTAGCGCATCCAAGTTCGGAAATTGGATGAAGAGGACGTTGATTCCTAGCGCATCCACGTTCCTCTATTAGTTCAGAAATTGGATGAAGAGCAACCGTGTGTGTGGCTCGCACGGCCAGGCGAGCGGTAGCGCACAGCGGCCTCACGCGTTGCCTTGCCGGCCGCAGGTCCAAGGCGAGCTGGATCAGGCGCCGGTGGTTGCTGCCTGCCCGTGTCAGGACTGGCGAAGATGGAACAAAGCGAGGGTGAAAGGACTGGCGGCGCGCCTGTCGGACATGGTCGAGGCAAAGGATAGGTGAGGCGTGGGAGCAATCAGTGGGTCGACCCACAATGCCCAATGGTCCAGCAGGGCCAGTGACTCTAGCTCGGATGGGTCGACCCACGGCCTTCAAATTGGCTTCAAGGCCGGGGAGGCCAGGGCCAGGTCCGGGCCGACCCAATCCCATCCCGAATAAAGATGATCTTGATCATGTTAGTCAGTGATACGTCTCAAACGTAGCTATAATTTTTGATGTTCCATGCTTGTTTTATATCAAATGCTACATGTTTCTATTATAGTTTTATATCGTTTTATACATTGATTGGAATAACCTATTAATAGTTATAAAAGTGCACAATGTTCTTGTTTTACACTTTGATGTGTAGGAATTACTTGGAAATTGACAAGAACGCAAAAGGAGCCTTGTTGGAGGTGGACTCTGATTTCCTAAAATATATCCCCACCAGACAGTTTTTAAAGATGTCCATGAACCGACCCGATGATGTCTAATGGAAAAATTCTAGTCGCGACAGTTGCAGGGAATTTTCCTCCAATCGATCTAGACATAAAATTCGTCCCAATCGGAGTTCGGACGCGACCCACAGAGGCCCCAGAAGTTGGCTGGGTTCGGGAAAGCCCTATGCTGCGCCCGGGGGGCGTCTGGAGGCCCCCTCCGCCGCCTCACGTCGCCTCTTCACCTATAAAAACCCTCCTGACCTAAAAACGAAGACCCCCGAAGGATTTCTCCAGAAAAGCTCCAGAGCTCCGCCGCCACCAAAAACCCTAATTCGGGGGGACAGAAGTTCCTGTTCCGGCACCCTGCCGGGATTGGGAATTGCCCCGGGAGTTATCTTCATCGCCGTTGCTGCCTCCCACGATGAGAAGGGAGTAGTTCTTCATCGGGGCTGAGGTCTCATGCTGGTAGCTATGTGTTTATCTCTCTCCCATGGTGTGATCTTTGTGTGATCATGAGCATTGTTAATCTAGTTGAATTCGTATATGTCGTTTCCCTTTCATTATGTAATGGATATGATACTCAGTTTATTTATCTAGTATAATTTCCGGATTCACTGTTGACAACACAAAACCATGGTGACAGTGCGGGTGGCGTGTGTGACTCTATGGTGTTAGATGTCACTGTAAAATTGTGGTGTTTGGACTTTAAGGTGTGACAGACCTACGTAGTAATTGTGGTGTTCGAACTTTAAGGTGTGCTTTGTAGCCCTACGCGGTGGTCATGGTGTTTCTTATCCAGTGGAAGAACAGTTCCGAGTAGCATCTAAATCCCTAGGCCTTGTTTCCAATCATCGGAACACCGTTTTTAGTCACTTTTGTTACATATTTGCTTGCCGTCATTTTTATTACAGATTACAAATACCACTTATTACCATCCATATCACTTGCATTTTACTATCTCTTCGCCGAACTAGTGTACCTATACATCTAACAAGAGTATTGGGTTTGTTGGGAACATAAGAAACTTCTTGTATCTTAATTCCAGGGTTGCTTGAGAGGGATACATTTGACCTCTACCTCCCTGAGTTCGATAAACCTTGGGTTACTCACTTAAGGGAAAATTGTTGCTGTCCTACAAACCTCTGCACTTGGAGGCCCAACATTGTCTACAAGAATAGAAGCGTGTAGTAGACATCAAGCTCTTTTCTGGCACCGTTGCCGGGGAGGTAAGGTAAACGGCACTCACATCCTCCGGCAACTAAGCTCTTTTCTGGCGCCGTTGCCGGGGAGGTGAGCGCTTGAAGGTATCTTCTTTAGATCCTACAGTTTTATCTTTTTGTTTCTTGTTTTTATTTCACTAGTTAGGCTTAATGGAAAACAACAACAAAATGAGAGAGCTTTATGAAATTTATCTTGAGTTAGGACATGAAGTGTTTGAAGAGAAAATTAAAAACCTATGAAACTTTATTTGCATGATAATAGCAATGTTATTAGCATAGATTCTTTGAACAACATTATTGCTAATGCTATGGAAAATTCTAAGCTTAGGGAAGCTGGTTTTGATGAAAATGATCTTTTTAGTCCCCCAAGCTTGAGGAGGAAATTTGATTTGATGATACTTTGCCTCCAATATATGATGATTATAATGATTGTGATATTTTAGTTCCACCTACTATTGAGGATAAAATTTATTATGATTATACTATGCCTCCAATTTATGATGATTACAATGATGGATGTGATAGTTTTGCACCCACTATTACTAATGATAATGACTATATTTATGTGGAGAGTAATAATACTTTTATGCATGTGGATCATGATAAGAATGCTTTATGTGATAGCTATATGGTTGAGTCTATTCATGATGCTACTGAGAATTATTTTGAGAGAGGAAAATATGGTTATATAAATCTTCATGTTATTAAATTTCCTCTCTTTATGATGAAAGTTTTGAGCTTTCTCTTGTGTTGCTTTTATATGTTGTTTTCTTTAAGACCAACTGAAGGTGGATTATTTTGTTTGAGAACTAACCCCTCTAATGAGTTTGTGAGAAGTTTTGTGCGAAGGAAGTTTTCAAGTGTTGAGAGAACGAGGAGATGAAAGAGGATCAAGAAGGGATTAAAGCTCAAGCTTGGGGAGGCTCCCCTGGACCTCCACCAAATATTCAAGAAGTCTCAAGCGTCTAAGCTTGGGAATGCCCAAGGCATCCCCTTCTTCATCGACAATTAACCAGGTCGATCCCATGAAACTATATTTGTATTCATTTACATAATATGTGTTGTTCTTGGAGCGTCATCTATGTTTTGCTTTCTGTTTTGTTTTGTTTGCTGGTCATTTGCAATAATGGATCCTAGCATTCTTGTGTGGGAGAGAGACACGCTCCGCTTTTTCATAAATGACTCATGTTCTTCACTAATATGTGTAGAGTGTTTAGCTTCTAGCTCTTGTTTTTCATGTATCTCTTGTTCAGAGCTATTAGTTTATAATAGTTAGGAAGTACTCTCTTGAGTTTCATTCATATTTTCTTAGAGAGTTGTTTCAAATAAGGTGATTGGTGTTTGGAAAATAAAAATGTTATGCATGTGGTGTGGTATGTCGGAAATCTTGAATTTGATAACTTGGGTTCCTTACAATTGTTTGAGGTATTACATGAATAGATGTTTAATCTTGCTGGTTAATTAAGTTGAGGCTGATTAGTGGTGTTGCCGTTAAAGCTTGGTCCGTACTACATACTCTATTAATTGTTGAAGGATAGTCGTTCTTGATAGCTCTTTGAGTCTGAAGGTACTCTGTAATGGTTTAGTTGCGTGTGAAGGTCGAGGGATCTAACGGGGTACTTGTACCGCCGTGAACGGCCCTTCTTGGAGTGACTTTGATCATGTTCTGTCTGTTGACCTTGCTAGTTGTGAATAATAAACTTGTGAGTTCTTTTTGATTAATGTTGAGCTTTGGTTTTTGGCACTTCCACCACCCAAATTTTGCTAGCCTATTCGTGTTGTGCATTGCCCTCTTCTCACATTGAGACTTGGTGCATACTTCGCCAGTACATCCAAACCACGTGGGAGGACTTTTCGCTTGTTCTCCTACACATAAGTCTATACATCTTCCTCAAAACAGCCACCATACCTACCTACCACATCATTTCCATAGCGGTTCCGAGATATATTGCCATGCATTTCCATCATACATTACATTACATGACTTGTTGTCATTTTTCATTATTGTCATTTAGTGCTTTGCATGATCATATACAACTGACGTGTGGTTTACCCATGTTATGCTAGATCATTGCAGCTCCTGCTACACTGGCAGAGGTTTTCAGTTTCATACACCATGTTATATTCATTATGAGTTATTTTTACAAAAAGTGTGTCTTCATTAGAGTGTTGCCCCTACCTGTGAGCGAGAGAAAGAGAAAGAGCCATGGAGGCCATTTAAAAACAGAAAAAGAAAAAAAGAGAAAAAGAAAAAAAGAAAAAAAGAGAAAGAAAGAAAGAAAGAAAGAAAGATGGGCAACATTACTATCCTTTATATCACACTTGTGCTCATGTTTTAACACCTATGCTTCAGAGTCATCATATGTAAAGATATAAACGGCGAGACCCATTGGAGGCTCTCCAACGATTTGGGCTTTCTGGCCGTCCGATCCTCCCCGCTCCGTGCCTCCGCACCGTCCGATTCCCACCGGCTCCTGGAGTCGGAATGAACAGGGATTCACAAAGTTGCTAACCGTACCAACCTTCGTGCACCCACTCTCGCTGACGTCCGACGTGGATCTCCCTGTAGCCCGAGGCCCACCCGTCGGCCTCACGTTGCGCGTTTAATCGGTGTGGCGGACAGGCCAGGGTGGTGCAGATTCACAGCGCGTTCGTCCCATTGGTCGATTTTGTTGATTTACCGTACTGGGTTTTATCGAATGCATTGCGTGCCCCTCTAGGAAAGCTTTCTGCGTACATGGTTCCTTCCCCCTCTCTCGCTGACGATGGGCCCCTTCCTATCCGAGGCCCACCGGTCGGTTGCTAGGGACGTTGCGTCGCCCATCGTTCCCTTGTGTGTGTCGCCGCTGCGTATTTTCTATAGTATGTCGGGGCACGCTGGGTATTTCACACGATCGTTGGGTACGGTGCACTGTTCATGATGTTATGGAGAATTCGGCCCGATTTCTCTGTTCGAGGTGGCCTCCCTCCATTCGTTGGCGGGTACGTTGCACTGTGCTGGTAGTCAGAATGCCCGATCTCGCGTCTCACTGGCAGCTCGCCATTGGTTCATTCTGTAGGAAATATGCCCAAGAGGCAATCATAGAGATGATGATATTTCAATGTATCCATGATTTATAATGTGCCTTGAATAATGTCTTGTATTGATTGGCGAGTTGAGGACTTGTCTGTGAAACTCATTACTTATATGGTTATTCTAAATATGTCCCTAGTCGGAGTTCATGTGAGGACACACTTGAATATTAGACTAGCGCATGTATTAGTAGATGACTATGTTTCACAAGTCATAGACATGGAGATGTCAAAACTAATAATGTGGACTTATGTTGTGAACATAGAGTTGGGCTGACCCACCTTGAGACAATGAAGCAAACGTTCATAGCTCTCTCTCTACACGATGTGTTTGCTTTGTCCCTAGACCTGAGATTGTCGTATGTACTTGAGATGTGAATTGACCTACTTTGGGGCTATCCAACGCTACACCGTGAAAGGGTAGCCATAAAGGTAGCTTACGGGTTTGTCATGAAACATGCTGCAAGGCATAGTCAGTCAAGATGGGATTTGCCCCTCTCTACTTGAGAGAGATATTTCTCTGGGCCCCTCGAGTGATCGGATCCAGAAATGCATGGCCGTGCTACATAAGGTTAATGGTTAACCTAGTATGGGATTCCGAATCACAGGATCGAGAAAGAGAGGTCAGCTGGAGGCTTGACCTAATATCGTGAGGCAAAGGGAATGGCATAAACATTGTGATGGTTCGTCCGATACGATCTTTATGTGCGTTTGGGAGTTGGCATGTTTTGCTAGAAGCCGCTACCAACTATTGGCCGAGTAGGTGTACTCGTGTCATGTCTAAACGTGCGTGAACCTATAGGGTCACACACTTAAGGCAGTGAAGGCAGAATTCGGATTGGATCCGAGTTGGGCTGGAATAGACTCCAGAATGGGCTTCGGTTGAGGCAGCCCAATATGGGGAGGTCTATATAAGGAGAGGAGGCTGGACGTTTTAGGGTTGCCCAATTCCGCACCACAATCCACCCAGCCACCGTCTCACCACGCCCCTGCCGCCCGCGCGGACCTAGCAGTCCGGCGAGCGGCGCCTCCACGCCGTACGTGTGGATACCGATAGAGGTGCTGCACTTGGAGCACTTGGACGAGCCGCCGAGAGGAGCTGTTCGTGGGAGCTGTTCGTGGGAGCGACTGGATCGGAGAGGATTGTACGTCTACCCTGCCCCGACTCGCTTCACCGACTTCAGCACGGCACAGCGCGTCTAGTGGTAATCCCGTGATCTATAACTGCAGCAGTTCCTTGGATGTCGCGGTAGAAAATTTTGATTTGCGCTAGTGTAGCCTACACGCGACCCTTCAGTGGTATCAGAGCCGATGCTGCCTCGTTATAGGTTCGGATCATTTGCATATGTGATATGTAGATGGGGTAAGGCCGATGTGATCGGCAGTCTGTTGTAAATGTCTTGATCTGTGATCTGATTTCCGTGATCGTGTTGCAAGAGGTCGTCGAACGACTTACCCCTACCGGTCGGTTTCCGCCATCGGGGTAGACTGTGACACGTAAATCCAACAGCAGCACGCGAAGATCAATTGGATTGGTCGAATCGGAATTTAGATCATATTCATGGTGCATGAGATGCGCGGGTGATAGATCGGATCTATCGCCGGTAACAGGTAATCTGCCAAAACGAACAGTTTCCGGTAATACGGCTGTAACTTTTGCAGACGACCTCGGATCGAGAAAAGGTCTGAATAAAAGTTGTAGATCTTTTTATTTTGCTTCAGAAAAACCAGGATCAATTGAAGAGGGTCAAATTTAGATTTGGCAAATTCGATTGATAAAAGCAAGTTTTAGGGGTTGCAAGTTTCGGCGTTAGAACGTCTAACTCGTTTTTGCAGATTTGTGTTTTGTGACCAGTATGGCCCATGTGTATGTGATGCATGTGTGTAATATTTTCATGACCTGCGTGTCGTGAGTATGTCAACACGGCAGGAGCCAGATGTGTTGTCACTTATTGTATTAACGGCCTGCGTGCCGACTTGTGATGATCCCCACACTTCATGTAATTTACATTACTAGCTGTTAGGCGTAATAGCTTGTAATAGTTCTTGGAGGACTCATCATCGGAGGGATGGCGCACATGGACCATGGAGATGGAGATCACCATGGTGGACAGGTTCTATGGAGATGGAGATCACCATGAGAAATGGGCCATACTGTGTCACAACTATGTGATTGCTATTCCTGTTGTTTTACTCCTATGCATGTTAGATTCGTGGAAGTAGAACGATCCCTCACAAATGTTAAGTTAACATGCCCCCCAACTAAACCTTGCACCATCCCATGTCTTCTACGATCGATGGTGGGCCTATGACAGTAGGGTGCTATCGGTTTTCGTTGACTAGATGGGTTTGTATCGGATACTTACACATAAGAGTTGGTTAGCTCAACAAGGTAATCTTAACGGTTAAGCGCCTTGGGGCATAAAGGTTGGGTTTTGACATAGAGATGTCACCCAACAACAAGAGTCATATGTGATATGATTAGCAAAGTGTTGCTTACCGAACTACCTCGTTTTCTAGCGGTGAAGCGTCCGGCTCACTAGGAGACTTGTTCGTTGTGGATCTTGAATCACTAAGTATCAACAGAGGGATGTTGGTTTTAGTGGGAGTAGACCATATTAAATTGTTTAATGTTTTACTCTATCATGGATTTTTGTCTTAGTATTTTGCATGTTTTCTGTTGTAGATCAATGGCACGTAACCAACCCACCCCTTTTGCTTTGCGTTCCATCCTTGAGAAAGAAAAGTTAACTGGAACAAACTATTCGGATTGGATCCGGAATCTGAGAATTGTTCTCAGGGCTGATAAGAAGGAAAGTGTTCTGGATACCCCAATCCCAGATGAACCTCTTGACACCGACACTGCTGCCATTAGGGCTGCCTACAAGAGAGCATGTGATGAGTCTCTTGAGGTTAGCTGCCTTATGCTTGCTTGCATGGAACCCGACCTTCAAAAGCAGTTTGATGGTCAGGAAGCGTACGATATGATCGTTGCGCTTAAGGACATGTTCCAGACCCAGGCCAGGACTGAAAGGTTCAATGTCGCTAAGGCCTTTGGTGAATGCAAGCTAGCTGAAGGAGCAGCAGTAGGCCCGCACGTGATCAAGATGCTTGGTTACGCGCAGACTTTGGACAAACTTGGTTTTCCATTGGGCCGAGAGTTGGCCACTGATTTTATTTTAGCGTCGCTTCCAGCCAGCTATGGGCATTTCATTTCGAACTACCATATGCATGGGGTGGAGAAGGACCTTAATGAACTTTGTGGAATGCTCAAGACGGCAGAATGTGACATTAAGAAGTGTGCAGGGCATGGCCAAGTGTTGGCTGTGCAGAACAAGCCTAGCTTCAAGAAGCATGGCAAGTCCAAGGCAAAAGGAAAAGCTAAAGATGTGATCTCTAAGCCAAAGCCTAAGCCTAAGGATGGACCTAAACCTGACACAGAATGTTACTACTGCCATGAGTCTGGACACTGGAAGAGAAACTGCAGCAAGTACCTTGCTTCTTTGAAGAAGAGTGGGAGTAAGACTTCTAGCTCAGGTACGCTTGTGGTTAATGTTATAGACATTTTTCTCGCTGACTCCATTATTAACTCTTGGGTATTTGATACCGGATCGGTTGCTCACATTTGCAAATCGATGCAGGGGCTAGTAAGGAGTAGAAGCGTGAGACAAGGAGAAGTTGATCTTCGCGTCGGAAATAATGCAAAGGTTGCTGCGTTGTCCGTTGGCGTCATGCAACTGCACCTCCCTTCAGGATTTATTATGGAATTGAATAATTGTTATTATGTTCCAGCTTTAAGTCGAAACATTATTTCTCCTTCATGTTTGATGCGAGATGGTTATTCATTTGCGAGTAAAAACAATGGTTGTTCTATCTCTAAGAATGATATGTTTGTGGCTTTTGCTTCCATTGTGAATGGGTTGTTTATTTTGAATCCTGATGATGTTCATGATGATGAGCAAGTTTATAACATAAGTGCTAAAAGGCTTCGGCCTAATGATTTGAATCCCACCTATGTTTGGCATTGTCGTTTGGGTCATATAAGTGAAAAGCGCATGAAGAAACTCCATTCTGATGGACTTCTAACTTCGTTTGATTTTGAATCATACGAGACATGTGAAGCTTGTTTGCTTGGGAAGATGACCAAGTCGCCTTTCAATGGTTCTCCTGAAAGGGCGACGGACTTACTGGAACTAATACATACTGATGTATGTGGACCAATGAGCACGACCGCTAGAGGTGGTTTTCACTACTTCATAACTTTCACTGATGACTTTAGTAGATATGGATATGTCTACCTAATGAGGCATAAGTCTGAAACTTTTGAAAAGTTCAAAGAGTTCCAGAATGAAGTAGAGAATCAACGTGGCAAGAAAATTAAGGCTCTACGATCAGATCGTGGAGGAGAATATTTGAGTCACGAATTTAGCAATCATCTGAAGAGTTGCGGAATTGTTCCTCAACTTACGCCGCCCGGAACGCCTCAAAGAAACGGGGTTTCCGAACGACGTAATCGGACTTTGTTGGACATGGTTCGATCAATGATGAGCCAGTCAGATCTACCATTATCGTTTTGGGGTTTCGCTCTAGAAACAGCAGCTCACACACTAAATAGGGTACCATCTAAATCCGTAGTTAAGACACCATATGAGATGTGGAATGGGAAGAGTCCCAAGTTGTCTTTTCTAAAGATTTGGGGCTGTGATGCGTTTGTCAAGCGACTTCAGGCGGACAAGCTCACACCCAAGTCGGATAAATGCATATTCGTAGGATACCCCAAGGAAACCTTGGGATATTACTTCTACAACCGAGAAGAGGGCAAAGTGTTTGTCGCTCGAAGCGGTGTTTTCTTAGAGAAAGAGTTTCTCAAGAAGGAAACAAGTGGAAAGACGGTGCTGCTTGAAGAAGTTCAAGTTGAGCCTACCGGGGAGGACTCAATGGGTGATGCCATCATGGCAGAACGAGTTGAGGAACCCGTGGCAAGAGAAACACCAGCACTACGAAGGTCAGAAAGGATTCGCAATGCGCGAGAAATATTATTGATAGACAATGATACGCGTGAAATATTATTGTTGGACAATGATGAACCTTCGACCTATGCGGAAGCAATGATGGACCTAGACTCTGAGAAATGGCAAAGTGCCATGAGATCCGAGATAGATTCCATGGATGAAAATCAAGTTTGGAACTTGGTTGACCTGCCTGATGGTCATAGGACCATCGAGTGCAAATGGATCTATAAGAAGAAGATTGATATGGATGGAAATGTTCACATCTATAAAGCTCGACTTGTTGCAAAAGGTTTTCGACAAGTTCAAGGAGTTGACTACGAGGAGACCTTCTCGCCCGTAGTGATGCTTAAATCTATTCGGATAATTCTAGCTATTGCTGCATATTTTGACTATGAGATATGGCAAATGGATGTCAAGACAGCTTTCCTGAATGGAAACCTTGCCGAGGACGTGTATATGATGCAGCCCGAGGGTTTTGTCGATCCTAAAAATGCTGGAAAGGTTTGCAAACTTCGAAAGTCCATTTATGGACTGAAGCAAGCATCTCGGAGTTGGAATATTCGTTTTGATGAAGTAGTCCAAGGATTTGGCTTCACCAAAATCGAATCAGAGTCTTGTGTTTACAAGAAAGATAGTGGGAGCTCGCTCGTATTTCTAATCTTGTATGTGGATGACATACTGCTGATTGGAAATGACATTCCTATGCTTGAATCCGTAAAGACTTCGTTGAAGAATAGTTTTTCAATGAAGGACTTAGGAGAAGCAGCATATATTCTGGGAATTAAGATCTATAGAGATAGATCGAAGAGGCTAATAGGATTAAGCCAGAGTACATACCTTGACAAGGTGCTAAAACGTTTCGGCATGGAAGAGGCTAAGAAAGGGTTCTTGCCTATGTCACATGGTATAAACCTTAGCAAGACTCAGTGTCCTTCGACTACTGATGAGCGAGAGCGCATGAAAAATATCAAATATGCTTCGGCAATTGGATCTATCATGTATGCTATGATTTGTACTCGCCCAGATATTTCTTATGCTCTAAGTGTTACGAGCAGGTACCAAGCTGATCCCGGTGAGAGTCACTGGACAGCGGTAAAGAATATCCTTAAGTACTTGAAAAGGACTAAGGATATGTTCCTAGTTTACGGAGGTGAGGAGGAGCTCGTTGTAAATGGTTACACCGATGCTAGTTTCCAAACTGATGTGGATGATTCCAAGTCGCAATCGGGCTATGTGTTCACGTTGAACGGTGGGGCGGTTTGCTGGAAGAGTTCCAAGCAGGACACAGTTGCTCATTCTACAATGGAGGCCGAGTATTATGCTGCGGCAGAAGCTAGCATGGAAAGTGTTTGGATGAAAATGTTCCTTACTGATCTTGGTGTTGTCCCTAGTGCGTCCAGTCCAGTGGATCTCTACTGTGACAACAGTGGAACCATTGCGATAGCAAAGGAGCCAAGGAATCACCAGAAGACCAAACACTTCATGCGGCGGTTTCATCTCATTCGGCAGTACATCGAACGAGGCGAAATAAACTTATGCAAAATACATACGGATCTGAATGTGGCTGATCCGTTGACAAAGCCTCTCTCACAGAAGAATCATGATAAGCACACAAGAGCTATGGGTATTAGATATCTTCTAGATTGACTCTAGTGCAAGTGGGAGACTGTAGGAAATATGCCCAAGAGGCAATCATAGAGATGATGATATTTCAATGTATCCATGATTTATAATGTGCCTTGAATAATGTCTTGTATTGATTGGCGAGTTGAGGACTTGTCTGTGAAACTCATTACTTGTATGGTTATTCTAAATATGTCCCTAGTCGGAGTTCATGTGAGGACACACTTGAATATTAGACTAGCACATGTATTAGTAGATGACTATGTTTCACAAGTCATAGACATGGAGATGTCAAACTAATAATGTGGACTTATGTTGTGAACATAGAGTTGGGCTGACCCACCTTGAGACAATGAAGCAAACGTTCATAGCTCTCTCTCTACACGATGTGTTTGCTTTTGTCCCTAGACCTGAGATTGTCGTATGTACTTGAGATGTGAATTGACCTACTTTGGGGCTATCCAACGCTACACCGTGAAAGGGTAGCCATAAAGGTAGCTTACGGGTTTGTCATGAAACATGCTGCAAGGCATAGTCAGTCAAGATGGGATTTGCCCCTCTCTACTTGAGAGAGATATTTCTCTGGGCCCCTCGAGTGATCGGATCCAGAAATGCATGGCCGTGCTACATAAGGTTAATGGTTAACCTAGTATGGGATTCCGAATCACAGGATCGAGAAAGAGAGGTCAGCTGGAGGCTTGACCTAATATCGTGAGGCAAAGGGAATGGCATAAACATTGTGATGGTTCGTCCGATACGATCTTTATGTGCGTTTGGGAGTTGGCACGTTTTGCTAGAAGCCGCTACCAACTATTGGCCGAGTAGGTGTACTCGTGTCATGTCTAAACGTGCGTGAACCTATAGGGTCACACACTTAAGGCAGTGAAGGCAGAATTCGGATTGGATCCGAGTTGGGCTGGAATAGACTCCAGAATGGGCTTCGGTTGAGGCAGCCCAATATGGGGAGGTCTATATAAGGAGAGGAGGCTGGACGTTTTAGGGTTGCCCAATTCCGCACCACAATCCACCCAGCCACCGTCTCACCACGCCCCTGCCGCCCGCGCGGACCTAGCAGTCCGGCGAGCGGCGCCTCCACGCCGTACGTGTGGATACCGATAGAGGTGCTGCACTTGGAGCACTTGGACGAGCCGACGAGAGGAGCTGTTCGTGGGAGCGACTGGATCGGAGAGGATTGTACGTCTACCCTGCCCGACTCGCTTCACCGACTTCAGCACGGCACAACGCGTCTAGTGGTAATCCCGTGATCTATAACTGCAGCAGTTCCTTGGATGTCGCGGTAGAAATTTTTGATTTGCGCTAGTGTAGCCTACACGCGACCCTTCACATTCAGACGGAACCGACCTAATGGGGACGGGGTATATATGCTGCGTTTTGGATCGGATGGTTACTGCAGCTCTCATTTCCCCCTTTTCTTCTTCCTCGCTGTTCTTGCTCCGCCGTGCTTTTCTCGAGCTCTGCCGTGTTTCCATGGAGTCTGTTTGCTGTTCTTCCGGTCACGTTTATTCCCGTTGAGACGAGGTTGGGTTTTCTTACCGTGTCTTGCTCTCTCTGTTTTTGGTCATTGTTTGTTCATGTCGTTGACCATGTGCTTGATTGGTGTTCGTTGGTTGTTTGTTGCTCATGCGGTTTGTTCTTCTTTTTTTCTACGTTTCTAACATTTCTTTTATGTTTGTTGCTTTGTTTTGTCGTAGGTCATCGGCTAACTGGTTTCATGTTCATCCGGTTGAGGTAAGCTCTGTTTTCATTGTGTTTTCTGTCGTACTGTTCTTATGGCCGATCTGCATTTTGTTGTTTGTTTGTTGCGTGCTACCGTCGTCTGTTTGTGTGGCTAATTTAATGGTAAGTTTTAATCATTTGTTGCCCGGTTTGTTTTTTCGTATTTCCATCTCTGTTGTTGGATGTTTCCACACGATTTTGATTTTTCTTTTCGGATCGGCACTTGCTATTTTCGTTTTATGTTCTTGCTGATTGGTTTCTTGTGCTCTTCATATTTGTTTTGTGACCTCTTTTGCCTTTTTTCCTTGCACGTCGTTGTTTACTTGGGATTATTCTGTCATTTCTGTGCTGAGTTTTCTGGTTGGTGTTTGCTGTCGGCTCCCTGTTGGACTTTCGTGTGATGGTACTTCTTTTGTTTCATGGTATCTGTTTCTTTACGCTTGCGTTCACATCATCGGTCTGCCAGGATGTTGTTTTGATCGTGTTTGTTCGTTGGGCTTTTCCAAGCAGCTTATTCTGTGTGGGTTGAGTTGTTTGTGTTTCTTTGTTACAGTGTTTACTTTGGGTTTCTAAACATTTCTTTTCTGTTTTCTTTGCTTTGTTTTGTCGTAGGTCATCGGCTAACTGGTTTCACGTTCGTTCGGTTGATGTAAGCTCTGTTTTCATTGTGTTTTCTGTCGTACTATTCTTATGGTCGATCTGCGTTTTTTTTCTGCGTCATGTGTTTGTGTGGTTAATTTAATGGTAGGTTTTAATCATTGGTTTGTCCGGTTCATGTTTTTCGTATTTCCATCTCTGTTTGTTGGATGTTTCCACATGATTTTTATTTTTATTTTTGGATCGGCCACTTGCCATTTTCGTTTTCTGTTCTTGCTGATTGGTTTCTTGTGCTCTTCATATTTGTTTTGTGACCTCTTTTGTTTTATTTCCTTGCAGGTCGTTGTTTACTCGAGATTATTCCATCATTTCTGTGCTGAGTTTTCTGGTTGGTGTTTGCTGCCGACTCCCCGTTGGACTTTCATGTGATGGTACTTCTTTTGTTTCACGGTATCTATTTCTTTACGCTTGCGTTCACACCATCGGTTTGCTAGGATGTTATTTTGATTGTGTTTGTTCGTTGGGTTTTTCCAAGCCGCTTATTCTGTGTGGGTTGAGGTCTTGTTTGTCTTTCTTTGTTACCGTGTTTACTTTTGTTGTCTATTCTTTGTTTATGTTGTTGACCGTGCGTGGATTTTTTCTTTCGTATTTGTTGCTTTTTCGGTTTGTTCCTTCTTTGTTTTATGGGTTTCTTACATCGCTTTGCTGTTTGTTACTCTGTTTTTTTTGCAGGTCGGCGGTTTACTACTGCAGGTTGCGGTGTAGAATCTACCGGGTCTTGCTGGCTCTTCACCGTCTCCGGTTGTTGTTTAAACATGACGAGCGGTGTTGTTTATGTGGTGAATTTAATGGTACGATTGATTCGTTGGTTGCCCAGTCTATGTTTCAGATATCCATACCGTTTGTTCGTTGTTTTGAAACGATTTATTTTGATTTTTGCAGATTGTTCTCTTCCTATCTTTGTTTTATATTCTCGCTGTTCGGTTCCTTTTGTGCTTTTCATGTTTGTTTTCTGACCTGTTTTGCCTTTTTTTCGGTGCAGGTTGTTGTTTTGCTCGGGATTATCTTATAGATGTGGATGTTTTTTGTTTCTTGTTTGGCTTTCGGTTTCTGTCTTTTTGTGGTAAGTTATCCTACTCGGTGGGTGGTGCCGGCTCCCCGTTGGGCTCTCATGTGATGGCCTTTCCTTTGCTTGATGGTGTCTGCTTTTTTACATTTGCGTTACCACCATTGGTTTGCTAGGATCTTGCTTCGATCGTGTGTTTTCATTGGTCGCCGTCTTACTCGGGTTCATCTCAGTTGCCGGTTCTTCCTGCTGCTTTCCATTTTTTGTGGTGAGCTTTGTTAGTACACTTTATGTTATTGTTTGTTTCTGACGTGTTTACATGAGTTTGTTTTATTTGCGACACTTGTCTCCGTGTTGTTTTGGTATTTGTTGTCTTGCCGCTACACTCGTGGGTTCGCGTTTTTTTTCCCGGTCGGATGCTGTCCGTTGATACGTCTCCAACGTATCCATAATTTCTGTGTTCCATGCTTATATTATACCATTTGCTACATGTTTTATATACACTTCATATCACTTTTATGCATTTTCTGGGACTAACCTATTAACAAGATGCCACAGTGCCAGTTCCCTGTTTTCTGCTGTTTTTGGTTTCAGAAAGTTACTTCTGGAAATATTCTCGGAATTGCACGAAACAAAAGGCCAAGTCCCTATTTTTCCAACACGTACACGGAGTCCGAAGGAGAGACGAAGAGCCACGAGGTGGCCAAACCATGGGGCGCGGCAGGGGCCCACCGCGCCGCCTGGTGGTTTGGGCCCCTCGGGGGTCCGCCGACATCGCCCCTTCGCCTATTTATTCCCCGAGACGTGAAAACCCTAAAACACCGAGCCTTTCATCCAGAACATATTCGCTGCCGCCGCCGTCGTCAACCCTAACTCGGGGGGTTCTGAAGCTCTTCCCGGCACCCTGCCGGAGAGGGGAATCATCACCGGAGGGCTCTACATCGCCATGCCCGCCTCCGGAGTGATGCGTGAGTAGTTCATCCTTGGACTATGGGTCCATAGCAGTAGCTAGATGGTTGTCTTCTCCACTTGTGCCATCATGTTTAGATCTTGTGAGCTGCCTATCATGATCAAGATCATCTTATTGTAATGCTACATGTTGTGTTTGCTGGGATCTGACTTATATTGATACCTATGTGGAGCTGAATATTATATTATCATGTCTATGTCATTTGTGATCTTGCATGCTCTCCGTTACTTGTTGAAGCCTTGGCCAAGTGAATACTTGTGACTCCAAGAGGGGTATTTATGCATGATAGTTGGGTTCAACCTCTATTTAACCTGGGATAGTGACAGCAAGTTCTAAGGTTGTAGATGTGTTGTTGCCACTAGGGGTAAAACAGCAATGCTTTATTCAAGGATGAATGTATTGTTTACATTACGCACATTACTTAATGCAATTGTCTGTTGCTTGCAACTTAATACTGGAAGGGGTACGGATGTTAACCGGAAAGTGGACTATTTAGGCATAGATGCATGCTGGATAGCGGTCTATGTACTTTGTCGTAATGCCCAAATGAATCTCATAGTAGACACCACAACTCACACATGCATGTTATATGCACTTATCAATTGTCAATTGCCCAGCTGTAATTTGTTTACCCAGCATGTTAGTTATCTTATTGGAGAGACACCACTAGTGAACTGTGGACCCCGGTCCATTCTTTTACATCTGAAATACAATCTACTGCAATCATTGTTCTCTACTGTTTTATGCAAACAAACATCATCTTCCATTCGATACGTTTAACCCTTTGTTTTCAGCAAGCCGGTGAGATTGACAACCTCACTGTTAAGTTGGGGCAAAGTAATTTGATTGTGTTGTGCAGGTTCCACGTTGGCACCGGAATCCCTGGTGTTGCGCCGCACTACACTCCTTCACCAACACCTTCGAAGCAACCTCGTTTTCCTACTGGTTCGATTAAACCTTGGTTTCATACTGAGGGAAAACTTGCTGCTGCACTCATCATACCTTCCTCTTGGGGTTCCCAACTGACGTGTGACGTACAAGCATTGTTTCTGGCTGTTGCCGAGATATTCCCTCGTCAACTTAGCGCTAGCAACACGTTTTCTGGCGCCGTTGCCGGGGAAAACCGAATTGCTTCTGCAAGGGGAGTCTCTCACACCCAATCTCTTTACTTTGTTATTTGTCTTGCTTAGTTTATTTTTATTTAGTCTTGTTTGCTCTCTTTATCAAAAACACAAAAAAATTAGTTACTTGTTTATTTTTTATTTTGTTTTTTTTCAAAATGAGTACTCCTGAGAACACTAAGTTGTGTGACTTCACTAGCACAAACAACAATGATTTCATATGCACTCCTATTGCTCCACCTGCTTCTAAAGCAGAATTTTATGAAATTAAACCTGCTCTATTAAATCTTGTTATGAAAGAGCAATTTTCTGGTGTTAGTACTGATGATGCTGCTGCCCATCTTAATAACTTTGTTGAACTTTGTGAAATGCAAAAGTATAAGGATATGGATGGGGATATTATAAAACTGAAACTTTTTCCTTTCTCCTTGAGAGGAAGAGCTAAAGAATGGTTGCTTTCTTTGCCTAGAAATAGTATTGATTCTTGGACAAAATGCAAAGATGCTTTCATAGGGAAATATTATCCTCCTGCTAAGATTATATCCTTGAGAAGTAGCATTATGAATTTTAAACAACTTGATAATGAACATGTTGCTCAAGCTTGGGAAAGAATGAAATCTTTGGTGAAGAATTGTCCCACTCATGGACTGACTACTTGGATGATCATCCAAACCTTTTATGCAGGATTAAATTTTTCCTCAAGGAACTTATTGGATTCGCCTCTGGAGGAACCTTTATGTCCATCACTTTAGGTGCAGCAACAAAGCTACTTGATGATATGATGATCAACTATTCCGAATGGCACACCGAAAGAGCTCCTCAAGGTAAGAAGGTAAATTCTGTTGAAGAAACCTCCTCTTTGAGTGATAAGATTGATGCTATTATGTCTATGCTTGTGAATGGTAGATCTCATGTTGATCCTAATAATGTTCCTTTAGCTTCATTGGTTGCTCAAGAAGAGCATGTTGATGTAAACTTCATTAAAAACAACAACTTCAACAACAATGCTTATAGGAATAATTTTGGTAGCAACAACTATAAGCCTTATCCTTCAAATGGTTATGGTAATTCCTACAGCAACAATAGAAGTGTGTCCTCTGATCTTGAAGCTATGCTTAAAGAATTTATTAGCACACAAAAAGCTTTCAATAAAACTGTTGAGGAAAAGTTTGAAAAAATTGATGTTCTTGCTTCTAAAGTTGATAGTCTTGCTCATGATGTTGAAATTCTAAAACTGAAAGTTATGCCTAATGAAGTTAAAGATACTAAGTCATTTGCTACAGCAAATGCCATCCAAGTTCGAATTGATAATAATATTAGGATGTTGGCTGAATTGCATGCTAGGTGGGAAAAAGAGGAAGAACTTGAAAAAGAGAATAGTATAGTTAGAGTTTGTACTATCACCACCACTAGTAATGCTAATGTTTTACATGCTAGTAAGCCTCCTACTATTGATGGTAATGTTATTGGTGTTGGTAATGTCTCTACTACTTCTGCAAAGCGTTTGAAATTGCCTAAAACTGCTGAAACTTTTTCTGATAAAAGTGCTGAAATTTTTCAAACTATTGGAGACAATGGTTCCACCACCATTGACAATAATGATTTTGATTTTGATGATTGTAACATCTCTGAAGTTATTATGTTCTTGCAAAAATTAGCTAGAAGTCCCAATGCTAGCACTATTAATTTGGCTTTTACAAAGCATATTACAAATGCTCTTTTGCAAGCTAGGGAGGAGAAGTTGAAACTTAAAGCTTCTATTCCTAGGAAATTAGAAGATGGTTGGGAACCCATCATTAAGGTAAAGGTGAATGATTTTGATTGCAATGCCTTGTGTGATCTTGGTGCAAGTATTTCGTTTTGCCCAAGAAGCTTTATGATATTCTTGATTTGCCACCTTTGGAACATTGTTATTTGGATGTTTTTCTCGCTGATAATGCTATGAAGAAACCTTTGGGGCGAGTTAATGATGTTTTTATTACAGTAAACAATAACCTTGTCCCCGTTGATTTTATTGTTATGGATATTGAATGCAATGCATCTTGTCCTATTGTTTTGGGAAGACCTTTTCTTCGAACTGTTGGTGCCATCATTGATATGAAAGAAGGTAATATAAGGTACCAATTTCCTCTCAAGAAAGGTATGGAACACTTCCCTAGGAAGAGAATGAAGTTACCTTTTGACTCTATTGTTAGAGCAAGTTATGATGTTGATGCTTCTTCTCTTGACAACACTTGATTTTCACTTTCTGCGCCTAGCTGAAAGGCGTTAAAGAAAAGCGCTTATGGGAGACAACCCATCGTTTTTATTTGCTGTTATTTTTGTTTTCTTTGAGTCAAGGAGTTTTGTTACTTCTGTAGCAACTCCTTTGTATCTTTATTTTATCGCAATGTTGTGCCAAGTAAAGTTCTATATTGAAAGTTGATGCAAGATTTGGATTTCTGCGCAGTGACAGATTTTTAGCTGTCACGGATTTGAGCTTATCTCCCTGTAGAAAATTCAAAAATTCTGAAAAAATCACGCATATTCCTGAGATATGTACGCAACTTTCATTATTTTAGGCCAGATCCATCTGAGCAACTTAAGTGCCTCGAAAAAATTCGTCATTCCAGACTGTTCTGTTTTTGACAGATTCTGCCTTTTGTTTTGCATTCGCTCTTTTACTGTGTTTGTGTGGATTTCTTTGCTCCACAAAGCATTGGTGGCTGTAGCTAATGTCCAGAAGCTTTGGGATTGATTGTATCATTACAGAATATGAGAATTTTTGATTATGCACTAACCCTCTAATGAGAACTGTCTTGAGTTTGGTGTGAAGGAAGTTTTCAAGGATCAAGCGAGAAGGGTGATATTATGTGATCAAGAAGAGTGAAAAGCCTAAGCTTGGGGATGCCCCCGTGGTTCATCCCAACCATATTCAGAGAGACTCAAGCGTCTAAGCTTGGGGATGCCCAAGGCATCCCCTTCTTCATCAACAAACTTATCAGGTCATCTCTAGTGAAACTATATTTTAATTCTTTCACATCTTATGCGCTTTACTTGGAGCGTCTGTGTGTTTTTATTTTTGTTTTGTTTGAATAAATTCGGATCCTAGCAATCCTTGTGTGGGAGAGAGACACGCTCCGCTTTTTCATGTGAATACTCATGTTCTTCACTTATATTTGTTGAGTATTCTTAACTAGCTACTGCAGTGCTTTTAGCTCCTGTTTTTCATGCATCTCTTCGAGCTGTTAGCACTTGTTTATAAATACTCTCTTGCTGCATTATATTATCATTTGGAGAGTTTATGTTTAAATAAATTGATTGGTGTTTGTTTGGAAGAAAGAAAATGCTACATGTAGTAGTTGGTATTGGAAAAGACATATGCATTCTTGTAGATCATTGTCTTGTTTCGATTTGATGCTTTGCAATTGTTTTGAGCTCTCAAGTAGATCATGTTTAAGCTCTTGCATCATGTAGTTAAAGCCTAGTAGTGGAGAACTACCGTAGAGCTTGTTGAGACTTGGGATGCATATTTGTTCTCTCTAAGGTCTAGATATTTTCTGGTAAAATGTTTGAGCAACAAGGAAGACAGTGTAGAGTCTTATAATACTTGCAATATGTTTTTATGTGATTCTTGCTGTACCGGTTTATACTTGTGTTTGCTTCAAACAACCTTGCTAGCCTAAACTCTGTACTGAGAGGGAATGCTTCTCGTGCATCCAAAACTTGAGCCAAAACCCATGCCATTTGTGTCCACCATACCTACCTACTATGTGGTATTTCCTGCCATTCCAAGTAAATATTTCATGTGCTACCTTTAAACTATTCAAAACTTTATTACTCCTTATTTGTGTCAATGTTTTATAGCTCATGAGGAAGTATGTGGTGTTTTATCTTTCAATCTTGTCATTTACTTCTGACAGACTTTCACCAATGGACTAGTGGCATATACATCCGCTTATCCAATAATTTGCAAAAAGAGCTGGCAACGGGGTGCCCAGCCCCAATTAATTACAACTTTCATTAATAATTCTCTTCACATGTTTTGCCCTGATTTATCAGTAAGCAACTTAATTTGCAAATAGACACTCCTCCATGGTATGTGAATGTTGGAAGGCACCCGAGGATTCGGTTAGCCATGGCTTGTGTAAGCAAAAGGTTGGGAGGAGTGTCATCTATAAAGAAACTAAAATACATGTGTAAACAAAAGAGAAGAGGGATGATCTACCTTGCTGGTAGAGATAACGTCCTTCATGGGAGCCGCTCTTGAAAGTCTGGTTGACAAGGGGGTTAGAGTGCCCACTACCATTCGTTGACAACAACAAACACCTCTCAAATACTTATTTTGTGCTCTCTATATGCTTTCGAAAACTTAAAAAGCTCTAGCACATGATTTAATCCCTGCTTCCCTCTGCGAAGGGCCTATCTTTTACTTTATGTTGAGTCAGTTTACCTACTCCTTTCTATCTTAGAAGCAAACACTTGTGTCAACTTTGTGTGCATTGATTCTTACATGTTTACTTATTGCACTTGTTATATTGCTTTATGTTGACAACTATCCATGAGATATACATGTTACAAGTTGAAAGCAATGCTGAAACTTAATCATCCTTTGTGTTGCTTCAATGCCTTTTACTTTGAATCTATTGCTTTATGAGTTACCTCTTATGCAAAACTTTTTGATGCTTGTCTTGAAAGTACTATTCATGAAAAGTTTTTGCTTATATGATTCATTGTTTACTCTTTATCTATTTGTTAGCAAACTATAGACATTGCTTTGAGTCACTTCATTCATGACATGAGCCTTGCAATATATTGATCAAGATTGTGTGAAAGCATGTCTCCTCAGAAATTATTTGTTGTTATCGTTTTACCTACTCGAGGACGAGTAGAACTAAGCTTGGGGATGCTTGATACGTCTCCAACGTATCCATAATTTCTGCTGTTCCATGCTTATATTATACCATTTGCTACATGTTTTATATACACTTCATCACTTTTATGCATTTTCTGGGACTAACCTATTAACAAGATGCCACAGTGCCAGTTCCCTGTTTTCTGCTGTTTTTGGTTTCAGAAAGTTACTTCTGGAAATATTCTCGGAATTGCACGAAACAAAAGGCCAAGTCCCTATTTTTCCAACACGTACACGGAGTCCGAAGGAGAGACGAAGACCGAGGTGGCCAAACCACAGGCGCGCGGCAGGGGCCCACCGCCCGCCTGGTGTTTGGGCCCCTCGGGGGTCCGCCGACATCGCCCCTTCGCCTATTTATTCCCCGAGACGAAAACCCTAAAACACCGAGCCTTTCATCCAGAACATATTCGCTGCCGCCGCCGTCGTCAACCCTAACTCGGGGGGTTCTGAAGCTCTTCCCGGCACCCTGCCGGAGAGGGGAATCATCACCGGAGGGCTCTACATCGCCATGCCCGCCTCCGGAGTGATGCGTGAGTAGTTCATCCTTGGACTATGGGTCCATAGCAGTAGCTAGATGGTTGTCTTCTCCACTTGTGCCATCATGTTTAGATCTTGTGAGCTGCCTATCATGATCAAGATCATCTTATTGTAATGCTACATGTTGTGTTTGCTGGGATCTGACTTATATTGATACCTATGTGGAGCTGAATATTATATTATCATGTCTATGTCATTTGTGATCTTGCATGCTCTCCGTTACTTGTTGAAGCCTTGGCCAAGTGAATACTTGTGACTCCAAGAGGGGGTATTTATGCATGATAGTTGGGTTCAACCTCTATTTAACCTGGGATAGTGACAGCAAGTTCTAAGGTTGTAGATGTGTTGTTGCCACTAGGGGTAAAACAGCAATGCTTTATTCAAGGATGAATGTATTGTTTACATTACGCACATTACTTAATGCAATTGTCTGTTGCTTGCAACTTAATACTGGAAGGGGTACGGATGTTAACCGGAAGTGGACTATTTAGGCATAGATGCATGCTGGATAGCGGTCTATGTACTTTGTCGTAATGCCCAAATGAATCTCATAGTAGACACCACATCACACATGCATGTTATATGCACTTATCAATTGTCAATTGCCCAGCTGTAATTTGTTTACCCAGCATGTTAGTTATCTTATTGGAGAGACACCACTAGTGAACTGTGGACCCCGTCCATTCTTTTACATCTGAAATACAATCTACTGCAATCATTGTTCTCTACTGTTTTATGCAAACAAACATCATCTTCCATTCGATACGTTTAACCCTTTGTTTTCAGCAAGCCGGTGAGATTGACAACCTCACTGTTAAGTTGGGGCAAAGTAATTTGATTGTGTTGTGCAGGTTCCACGTTGGCACCGGAATCCCTGGTGTTGCGCCGCACTACACTCCTTCACCAACACCTTCGAAGCAAACCTCGTTTTCCTACTGGTTCGATAAACCTTGGTTTCATACTGAGGGAAAACTTGCTGCTGCACTCATCATACCTTCCTCTTGGGGTTCCCAACTGACGTGTGACGTACAGCATCAAGCATAGTTTCTGGCGCTGTTGCCGGGGAGATATTCCCTCGTCAACTTAGCGCTAGCATCCGTACGTGGTCGCCTGTTAGAAAGTCGGCGACTGCCGTGTTGGTGCTGTGGTTGTAAAGACAAGAAAGACTTGGGCTTATTTTACATATGACTTTATTCTTGCCTGTGAAATCTGGGTATCTTTTTTTTGTCCTTCGTTCCCTTTATTTTGAGGCATCATTTTTCCGTCGTTTCGTATTATTTTTTTCCTTTTCGTCTATTGTGCTATTTTATTTCTATATGTGCGGGTTTCCGTTCGTATGTGTGGCTGCTGTTTTTAATTTCGTGTTAGTCATTGGTTATTTTCTCCGTTTTCTTACATGTTTTTGTTGTTGTTGCTTTTGATTGTTTGTAGGTCGGAGAACCCTCCGGCTTAAGACCGACGGTGCATTAAGACGAGAAGCAACATCGTTGGCTAACCTATGGCTGCTGGAGTCGAAATGATCGGATGCTGCATTAAATGGAGAAGCCAGCACAACGGGGAAATGAAAGCTAAACGCGTAAAACCGTGGAGAATACGGACAGACGGATCAATACGCTAGGAAACAGTGCGACACACGTACTTAAAGATTTGTCGTCCCGCATGCATATGGTACATTCAAACAAAGACCCACTACAAACAAGGGTATGTACCTCCAGTCATTAAGCCGACACATAGACTAAATGATGTAGTGCACTCAGAAATTTTTTGTTTGACTTTGCTTTCATCGTGTCTGTTCGTTGGGCGTTCACCCGTTTGCCGTGTCGGCGCATCAGTATGTGAGCTTTATGGGATTATAGAACTGCTTATAAAAATCCCATGGGCATGTCCCCTTATAAAATGGTTTATGAAAAAGCTTGTCATCTACCACCGTGTCATTGGAGGAGATAAAATATATCGGGACGTCTTACCTAGGTGAGACGAACAACAAACAAATATATATGGCAAGAAAGCACAACCAAATCTCGAGTTAATCGACCATAACCGGAAGAACAACAAACCAGTAAGTCGGTCAGCTGAAAAAAAAGGAATGAACAAAAATAATATGCAAAGAGAAATCAGAAAATTAGTTGCTCGAAACAAAATAAATAACACCTCTCTAATCGAAAGGTCTTAGAGCTGCATGTCAGATGGAGGGTCTATTTTGTTTGCGAGAAATCGTTCCGTGATGGAACTCGTTTCAAGCTGGTTTCCATATGGGAACTGGAACAACACTAGCACGGGTAGACACATGTTTCCATTGGTCATAACGCTATAGACGAACCAAGCGACCTTTCATCTTTCATAGCGAACTGGTACGTCGCCAACAGCTTATAACAGGAAGAATAAATGGAAAAGGCGATCATGCCGACTCCAGGGAGTCGGCTTGATCGGACGTACATTAAGACGGAGAAGCAAGCATCGCTGGTTCCCTTAGGGTTTCTGGAGTCAGTGTGACCGGCGTGCATAAAGACGGAGAAGCAATATCGTTGGCTCCCCTAGGCCGGCACGCCTCGCTAGGCTGACGACTTGACACTCCATGAGGATTCGTCCGTGCCGACAGTAGGCCGTCGGGGAAAGCAACCAGCGCACCTCCCTCTCCAAACAGCACACCCTGCCAAGGCTGGTTGTACCGGATGTACATGCGCTGTTAAACCGATGGGCGTGCAGCAATCTGTGAGCAGTACTATGACAATGCGTCGCTGTGAAAACATAGTCTATTCCTGACTTTAAATCGTTGTCTGTCGAGTGCCGGCAGTCTAACTCGCCACGTCCACACCGCCCATCGTGCCAAATTTCTGGAGTCGGCACGATCAGTGATTTCTAAATGCCGATCTCATCTGTAAGCTGGACGACACCGACACGAGCCAAATGGAAACGTCGGCTTAAGAGTAATCCGATGCATAACAGGTGGCTCTAAAATCTAGCAACTAATGTATTAATTGAACAAATCAACAACCTAACACATGTTGTAAACGACGTGTTCATTATTTCAGGAAAACCAATAAAATATCAGTCTATGCTCATGCTCGTGCAGAGATGGTGCTAGAGAATCTGGGAGGTTATTGGTGCATATATTTATGGGAATTCTCGGGATTAAAATATTTAAAGTGTTTTCTTTGAGAAAACCTGTAGTCACGTTGACGCCTTAAGCCGGCAACATACTGTGTATTTTTAAGACATCATGCTGTGCTGCCGGCTTGGTGGTGGTGTGTTTTTGGGTTTCCTAGGAAAATTTGGCAAGTGTTATATGGGGAGGAGGCTCCTGGTAAATTCACGGTAGAATTTCAAATTGTTTTCACCATGAAGCTATTCAGCCGACTCCAGAGATCCTAGGAAAATCGAAGCTGCCGTACCCATCCGATCCAAGGCTAAACGTATACACCCACTTCCCCTCCCAGCATAGTGCACGCGGCAATACAATAATAAATGACAGCTAGTCGGTAACCACTCGAACCATATCCGTCTTAATACACTGTCAGATCACGCCGACTCCTGGAGTCGGCGCGACAAACGTTGGCCAGTGTATTGAACGGAGAAGCCATGCCTGTTTGCCGTGTTGAAGTTGGCGTCTCGCCGTTGGTGTCGTGTCAATGATCCTTTATGTCCTGGTTTGCACCTCCGTACCCTCCGATGATGCCGGATCCTTGGAGTCGGCATGAACATATGTTCACTAAGTTGATGTGGGCACCGGTTCCTTTTCCCAAAAGATAAGGCCGATGGTATTATAGGTTAGCTTTCCAGTCCTCCCAGATAAAAAAAAGACAGGTTTTTACTTCGGAGGCTTCATAGGGAAAGAACTAATCCATGCTTTCCAAGGAATTGATGGCTACATGTTGGTGAACCCAAGAGGAAGGTTATGATGTAGACAGCAGAAGTTTTCCCTTGAGAAATCTACCCAAGGTTATCAATCCAGTAGGACTTGATGATCTATCGGAAGGTTGTTGATGTTGACTCCCCTGGCGCTAGGGAGCTTGCACCAACGTGGAATCTGCACAACACAAACCAGAACTTTGCCCAACACGAAACAGAGGTTGTCAATCTCTCCGTCTTGCAGAAACAAAGAGTTAAACGTATGGGTGTGGAAAACAGCAGGAAAAACAGCAAGTAACAGGAAACAGATGATTGCAGCTGTTGTGTAAACAGTATGAGGAAATTGGACAGGGTCCACAGTTCACTAGTGGTGTCTCTCTCAGAACAGATACTAGCATGTTGGTAAACAATTACAGCTGGGCAATTGACAAATAAGAGGGCATAACATGCAATACATGCCAAGATGTCTACTATGAATCTAGTTGGGCGTTACAACAAAGTACATAGACCGTTATTCCAACAGCATCTATGCCTAAATAATCCACCTTCAACAACATCCGCATCCCATTCAGTATTAAGTTGCTAACAACGATTATTGCATGAAGTAAAGTGTGTAATGTAATCAATACAAGTGCCCTTGACACTGCACCAATGTTTTATCCCTAGTAGCAACAACACACATACCATCTTAGACCTTTCTTCACTGATCCAGATATCTAGAGACTGAACCCACTACGAGCATAAATACCCCCTCTTGGAGTCACAAGCATCACTTGGCCAAAGCATCTACTACAACGGAGAGCATGCAAGATCAAGAGCACATAGATAACAACTTGAATAAACATGGTATCAATATTCATCGATCCCAGCAAACACAACATCTAGCATTACAATAGATGATCTTGATCATGTTAGGCAGCTCACAAGATCTAAACATGGAGGCACAAGTAAGAGAGACAACCATCTAGCTACTATGGACCGTATCCAGGGGTGGACTACTCACCATCACTCCGGGCAGGCATGGTGATGTAGAGCCCTCCGTGATGATCTCCCCTCCAGCAGGGTGCCAGGAAACTTCAGAACTCCTCCGATCTGATTGACGATGACGGCCGCGACGAACTTTTCGTGGAATATGATCGACCGTAATAGGGTTTTCGCGTCGCGAGAATATATAGCGAAGAGGCGGCGTCGGTGGCCGAGGGGGGCCACCACCCATAGGGGGGCAAGGCCCACCCTGGCCGCGCCCTATGTGGCGTGGGCCCCCTGGTGGGTCTGCTCCGACTCCCCTTTGGACTCTGTGATCTCCTCGTGATATTATTGACGATGTCATTTGTTCGTCCAATCCGAGAATATTTCCTTAATAGATTTTCTGAAACCAAAAACAACAAAAACAGGGAACTGCACTATGGCATCTTGTTAATTAGGTTAGTCCCAGAAAATGCAATAAAAATGTAATAAAGTGTAACCAAAACATGTAGCAATTGATATAATAACAGCATGGAACATCAAAAATTATAGATACGTTTGAGACGTATCAAGCATCCCCAAGCTTAGTTCCTGCTCTCTCGAGTAGGTAAACGATAAAAACAGATAAATTTTTGAAGTGACATGCTACCAAACAATCTTTGATCAAATAACAATGTAATGCACATGATCTGAAGAAGTGATCCAAGCCAATGGTCTATAGTTTGCAAGCAAGTAAATAAAGTAAACATAAGTGATCACACAAGTGCAAACTTTCATGAATAACACTATAAAACATTTAGAGATATAATAGTCTAACATAATAGTTAGTTCACACAACAATAATTCTCAACATGAAAAGTGTTTGTATCAACACAATGGAAGATAGTTGCTTTAGCTTTTGCTTCAACTTTTCAACATGTATATCATAAGATAATGTCAATGCAAAGAATATGATCAACCCAACACAAAGTTTATGTAAAAACGTTATACTGAGTTGACAATGATGTTTGCTTAAGTAGACAGAAAGAAGTGGGAAAACTGACTCAACATAAAATAAAAGAATGGCCCTTCGCAGAGGGAAGCAGGGATTAACATCATGTGCTAGAGCTGTTAGTTCCCGAAGCCATATAGAGAGCATAAAATATTGTTTGTAAGGTAATGGTGTATACATGTGTCAACAAATCAAATAGCAGGTACTTGTCATCTCCATGGCTAACTATCTTTTAGAGCGGTTCCGAGAGTTTTTTAGGACTGCACTTGTAACAAGCACTTATGGTGACACTCCTCCCAACCATTTACTTTCCACAAACCATGGCTAACCGAATCCTCGGTGCCCACCAACATTCACCATGGAGGAGTGTCGATTTATTTATTTATAGGGTGACTAACCACTCTTTAATGCAAAATAAAAGGTGGAGAATCAGATGAAGCTGCCAATCCTTGAAAATCAATTAGCATGGAAGATGAACAAATCTCACTACTACGTCCTTATGAGCTTTTCAAGTAGTGACACAAAAAGGGAATGTAACCATTTTGAGTAGTTAGTAGATAGCACATGAAGAAATTTACTTGGAATGGTGAAAACACCACATAATAGGTAGGTATGGAGGACACAGGTGGCATGGATTTGGCTCAAGGTTTTGGATGTACAAGAAGCATTCCCTCTTAGTACAAGTTTAGGCTAGCAAAGTTATTATAAGCAAAACATCATTATCAACTGGAATAGCAAGATGTACATAAAACACAAGGTTTGACGAATCAATAGACTCCCACTGTCTTCCTTGTTAACACATAGCCTTCATCCAAAAATTATCTAGACTACTATGGACTTCCAATCATGCAGCAGAATATTATAGCAGAAAATCCTTATAGTAGTTCTTCATTAATAGCCATTACTTACATGATGCACAAGCTTAAACATTAATTACTTAACAGCTCAAAACAAATTGGCAAGCATCAAATTACTCAAGACAACGATCTAAAAAGATTCATGTAAGCATTTATACCACTACCACATGCATAGCATTTTCTGGTCCAACCAAACACCGATCAACTTATTTGACAACTCTCCAAACAGATATAAGTGAAGCAAGAGAGTACTTTCTTCAAAATAAACTGAAAGCTCTAACAAGAGATGTATGAAAAACTGAGAGCTAACAGCAATAACATCAACTAGACAGGAATACTCAACAAGTATAAGTGAAGCACAAGAGTATTCTAATGAAAAAGTGGAGCGTGTCTCTCTCCCAAACAATAATGCTAGGATCCACAAGTATAGCACAGCAAACAAAACAAAACAAACTGAAAACAAAAAAACACACTGACGCTCCAAGGAAGAGTACACTAGTATGAAGCAATTAAAATATAGCACCATTAGAGATGACCTGATAATTTGTAGATGAGAAGGGATGACTTGGGCATCCCCAAGCTTAAGATGCTTGAGTCTTCTTAAAATGCTGGGGGTAAGCCTCCCCAAGCTTAAGCTCTTCACTCTTCTTGATCATTAATATCATTCTCCTCTATCAACACTTGAAAACTTCCTTCACACCAAAACTTAACAGCTTTTCCCATTAGCAGGTTATGCACTAAAAGATAATACTTCAAAGTTCTAGCAAAGACAAACTCACAAGCCAACTATTTTAAACATTAGCCACTGTTACTAGGCTCAAGTGGGCAATTTACACGAAAAGAAACCACTTAAAAACTTGTAAAAGAGAGAATGCAAATAAAAGATAGAATCTGTCAAACCAAATATCTGTATTTGACGAATTTTTTCGAGGCACTTACGATGCTCATATAAAAACTTTTGAAATAATGAATTGCGTACATCATCAGGAACATGCACAAAAAATTTCAGCATTTTTCGATTTTTTTCTGATTTTCTACTGAATTAAACGGTGACGAACAGCAATCTGTCCCAATGCAGTCCCGAAAATAAAAACCAACTTTCATTAGTAACTCTCCTTGGCACAACAAAACAGCAAATAAAATAACAAAAGGTTGCTACAGAGGTAAACAAGCATCCTTGACTCAATAAAACAAAAATAAAACAGCAAATAAAAACATGGGTTATCTCCCAGAAGTGTTTTTCTTTAATGCCTTTGAGCTAGGCATGAAGAATGCATTCAAGTATTGTCAAGACCAGAAAATCCAAAACCATAATTTGTCTTGACACTAGTATCATGTGAGTATTTCATCATCTTCTTCCAGGAAGTGTTTCCATACCTTTCTTGAGTGGGAATTGAAATTTTATATTCCCCTCTCTCATATCAATAACAAGCACCAACAGTTCTCAGAAAAGGTCTTCCCAAAACAATAGGACAAGAAGGATTGCATTCAATATCCAAAACCACAAAATCACAGGACAAGATGTTATTAACCATTATCAAAACATCATCAACTTTCCTAAAGGTTTCTTCATAGAAGAATCAGCAAAGTGAACATCCAAATGACATTTTTCCCCAAGGTGCAAGCTTGAGAATTCATATAAATTTTAGGCATAACCGAAATACAAGAACCAAGGTCACACAAAGCTTGCATTCAAACTCACTCAGTTTCATTTTAATAACAGGTTCCCAATTATCATCTAACTTCCTAGGATAGAACTTCAAGTTTTAAGTTTTTCGTCCCTAGCATGCATGAGAGCTTTGATAATATGTTCATAAAAGCCATATTTATTTTTACTAGCATTAGGACTCTTAGCTAGCTTTTGCAAGAACATGAAGACTTCAGTTATGTTACAATTTTCGAAATTGAAGTTGTTGTCATAAAAACAATAGAGCAATTATCACCAACACCTCTAAAAATTTCAGCACGTTTTACCAGACAAAAGTAAGCTATCAGACATGTAAAACTTTTTGTAGAGGTAGTAGAGACATTCCAACACTTATTATCTTTTCACTAACATAGGGGCGCATTAGCATGTGAGGCATCATTTGTTTCATAGTAAAAATAGTGCAAACTCTAACAACACATTTTTGTTCAGCAATTTTCAGCTTCTCTTTCTTCTCTCTCCCATCTTTCATGAAGTTCAGCAAGCATCCTAATGTTATATCAATTTTAATTTGGATAGCATTGAGTGTTTTACTCTCTCTAATATCACTAGGAAGACTTTTATTTTCAGCATTTCAACATCATGAGCAAGACTATCAACTTTAGCACAAGAGTAACAATTTTCCTAGCTTTTCCTCAACAGTTTTATTAAAAGTAGTTGTGTGCTAGCTTAAAATCCTAAGCATGACTTTCAAGATCAGAGTGCACACTTCTATTTTTACTGTAGGAATTCCCATAGGAATTACCATAAGAGTTGCTACCATTAGCAGGATATGGCCTATAATTGTTGCTACCAAAAT